>MU752187.1:58795-132425 GCA_026770625.1 Nicotiana glauca | reverse complement strand
CATAATTTTATTGTCTTTATTATTGAATATTTTAATATAATGCCATGACACATTTCATATTTTGTATTATTTTCTTGAAAAATATTTTATATAGTTGTATCTTGCTAGGATTAAAGAAATATTTTGAGCACAATTTATATGTTTTGTTCTACGAAGATTTTACCGGAAAAAAATCCGAAAATCCGAGAGTGAAAAACCCGAGTTTTATTGGTTTGGTTTGGTCTTTAGATTTAATAACCCAATACAATTGGTTTGGTTTGGTAATTATAAAATCCGAACCAACCCTACCTATGTACACCCCTACATATCACCCACTAAAGGAATGAACGGATGAAGCAAACTTATATATAATTATAGTAAATTATGGACTTTCATCCTCTCTGAATTTTTTTTGGGGGTCATTTATCCATCAAAAATATGTGAAGAAGTTAAAAAGAAAAAAAAGAGGAAGGATACTCTTCATACCCTTTCTCCTCCTCTCTCCCTAATTCCCTCCCTCCATATATGCGCGCGTGCACGCTCGGCCTAAAGCCAAAATTTAATCGAGGCCTTTTTTAAACAAAACCTTCATATATATTTTTATTTGAAGTCTGTTTTTTTCAGTTTTCTTGAGATGTAAAGTTGGTTACGATTTTTTTATAAACCATTTAGTCTTACCTAAAATATTACTGATCTTAGGAAATAGAACCAAATTCAAGAAGTTGATAACTTACTATCAAAATAATTATTTTATTTTTTAATATTCTTGTTGCAATGCTTGAAACCTGAGGAACAAAAAATACGCAATATAGCTTATTCATATAGTAGTACATTTCAACCCTTTTTTTTATTTATTTATAGAAAGTAAGTAGTTCTTTTTACGGAACAATATAGCTTTTCGAAAACTGAAACTTTTACATAATCAAGAAAGGGAGTATGAGAATATAGTACACGTTTTCTGATAAGAAATATAAAAAATGAGATTTGCACTATTATGTATACCAAAAAAGGGACTCCGAAGTTCATTACACGTTTTATAGTGAGAAATAATAGAAAAAAGAATAATAATAATATATTTACTTCAGTAATAATGTCAATAATAAAACGAAATAAGCCCAAACTTTATATTTAGGATAGTGATTCTCTTTTTTCAAATTTTTCTCAAACGGTTACATCAGTAACAAACTAAAAATTATTTTTACTTTTTATAAAATATATATATATATATATAAACTTATTATTGGTAAAATTAGGCTCCATGTCTCCACCTCCAAGGATTTGTTGTAGGATGGGTATATCTAACCTACCTTAATAAGATATTTTGGATTCGGGCCCTAAGGATAATATCTTGTTGCAGTAAATATTGATTTTTATTAGGCTTTACGCTATGTAGATTCAAATTAATAGGAGCCTCAACACGAATATCGAACATAAAATAAAATAAAATTGAGGCCCCTAAAATTCGGGGACGCAAATCTATTGCTTTAGTTTCTTGACCCTTTGGCTGCCCCTGATGGTATATACATATTTATATAATATTTTATTGTCTAAAACTGGTCAAAATTGACTCCTATTTCCATTAAAGAAAATACAAATACAATAAGGGGAAAATGTGACATTTCATTTATACTCTCTCCTAATTTTTCCTTTCCCATTTGAGGGTTTTTAACTTGGAGAGGGGCTTCATGTCAATTTTAAAGAAGATTCTCTTGTAGCAATCTGCGGATTATAAATGAGAACGACAGGCGAACTCTACCACATTATTTTTCAATAAAGATTATCAGCCAAATAGACCAAAATGACTTTGTGTCTAGTTGAAAATACATCAACATCAAGTATAAATTAAGTTGTTGAATTGACTCACCACCAAAGAGACTCAATGGTTCAAGAGACAAGGCTATAATACGCACAAATCTTTGTGTTGATTTAGATGCTGATGGGTATCGCAAAGAATTTCTTGTTCTTTTCTTAAACGTTACATGTAATGACAAATCAGTCTTCCTACCGTTTAGTTCTCAAGACTCAGTGGATGTCCAAAAATCAAATGGTTTTGTCAAATTTGGGATATGTTGAAAGTGACTAAGAATACAAGTCTTCTCATTCGTATACATAGACAATTGAACTGACATTTAAAAAGAAATTATCAGATTGACATCGGTTTAAAGAAAGCAGAATTGGATTGTTTACTTTTCAATATTTTAACGTTTTATCTTTTCTCTCATCTTTTCTCTTTCTCTTTTAATCTAGAACTGAAGATTGTACCGCACATATTGATTGAGCTTTTAACAAGATTTACTGTTGTTGATGGGTTCGACAAACGAGTACAGCAGTAACTTTTGCTTAGATTCTATTTATTAAAAAATTTATTAAATATCTATAAATATTTAATCGTGAAACTAATTGTTATTATAAATTTACTTGAAGTAAATATAGGAACCCACAACCTTCAAATTCGAGATTCGCCTCTGCATACGTATTGAACGTGAATGAGAATGACATAAGAATAATTTAACCTAGTATTTATTTTGTTATAAATTTGACATATATATATTGTATTGGGTAAAATAGGATTGTAAATGATCAAGTGATAGCATGACACATGGAACTGAAGATAGGTAAAAGGTGAATCAAGTAACAATCAGTACCGGGAATAACAATTGGCATCGAGTAAACCTCAAAGGGAGCATGGTCAATGCGAGCAGATTTTATATTTGCCTTCGGAAAATATTCAATGAAGAATATCCTCTAACATTAAATGGGCAGACGTTGCAGAAAATATTTGCATTCATAGCCTGCCGTTACATATTCATCAATAACTCCTTTATTATCATTTAAATGGGACTTGATCCCAGGATCTTTTTTCCCTAGGTATAGCTATAACTAGCAGGCTCAGCAGCCATTGTAACACATGAAATTCTTGGCAAAACTTATGCTGTATTCCATTTTCGCTCTCAATCAAACAACTTTATTTTCTCTTTTATATTGTTCTCATTTCTGTCCTCGGAGTCGCCGCTCTCGGAGCCAGGCTTGTCATCTTCTATAATTCTTATCGCTAAATCTTACTTTTATTCGCATTTATTTACTATATTTGGATCATATCCTTACGTGTATTAGTAACTTGTTTGATTTTTTCCTTAGCAAGAAATCAAAAATGGCAGCTAATGATGTCAACATCACGCCCAAGATGAGAGACAAAAAAATTTGCCTCAACATAAAGATTCAATCAGCGACACCCGTAACGAAGAGGACGAAGCAACCCCGGTTCGTGAGGGCACTACCCCCGGCATGTGCGGGAGACAACTCCCGATGAAGTGGAGGAGGAACATGTTGTGGAAATAGTAAAAATCTTGAGGGAGCAACAGAAAGCCATCATGATCCACCTCTCAAGGTAGGATAGGGTAATGACAGAGTTGAAACAATCATTGTCAGGCGCTTCCAACATCGCAAACGAAAGGGGTCCGGTTCCTCCTGGTGTTCCTGCAAATCGAACGACTCAAAGAGTTGATAACAACACCCCAAGGGATGAGGTTAGTTTCGATAGTGCCGGGGGGCCGGTAGCGGATGTGGTAATGATAAGAAGAATGACCCCTTCAAAATCGAGCTTATGAGATTTATGAGTTAAACGAACGAACGGATAGATCAAAATGCGAAGGAGTTTTACGCCCGAATGGATCAGATTCCGAGCGCACCACTAGTTTTGAAAGGCCTAGATTCGAAAAATATACACTCAATTGCCATTTAAGCTGAGTGCAGCATCGGAGATGATTCTAAAGAGGTTTGAAATGCCCGGACATACCAAAATACGATGGCACTTTGGATCTATAGGATAACATAACAACCTACAACGCAGTTGTAAAAGCGAATGATTTGGCTCAACATGAGATCAAATCGGTCTTGGTGAAGAAGTTTGGTGAAACCCTCACGAAAAGGGCCCTAACATGGTATTCACTCTTACCCGAGCATCAATTGACTCTTTTGAAATGCTTACAGATTCATTCATAAAGACTCATGTCGGGATAGAGAAGGTCTTAACCAGGAAGGCGGACATATCTAGGATCGCGCAAGGTGAGTCCGAATTGTTGTGTGAGTTCGTGATCATGTTCCAGAAAGAGAGGATACTACTACCAGTTTTACTAGGCGAGTGGGAACTGGAGGCGTTCACAAAAGGGTTTGAATACAAGGAGTACCGACGCCCTGTGAAGCTGAAGGAAGCCTGCTCGAATTCCAAGCGACCACATGGGCGGATGTCCATAATCATTATGAGTCGAAAATAAGGATAGAAGATGATCAACTCGGGTTCACGACATCAACCAAGAAATAGGACCAAGACAAGTAACATCATAAGTTTAAAATCAATTTTGATATGGATCGACAATTTTCTAAAGGTTTTTCCTGCCATACAAGAGAACTGAAGGACCCGAAAGTAGAGGGTTCCGGTCCTTGGATAGGTTCGCTCCCGATAGAAGAACTGACCATGGCCAGAACAATAGGTCGTTTCAAGAAAAAGAGGTACTAAGGGCCCGGGATTCCATATATCCCAAATTGTCGAATTATAACTTCAACATCAGCGTCGTGGAGTTGGTGTCAGCGATGAGGAGTATCAAAGAAGCACAATTTTTAAAGCCAATCAGATCTGATCCAAACCAAAGGGATCCTAACTTATGGTGCAAATATTATGGGACTCACGACCACAGAACTAGGGACTGCCGACATCTACATGAAGAGGTGGAAACGTTGTTGAATAATGGCCATCTCAGGGAGTTCTTGAGTAACCGAGCCAAGAACAATTACGGTCGTAGCCGGGACAATGCGGAGCCTTCGAAGATAGCAGAAGACTCCCCATGGTTGACTATCAACATGATTTTCGAAGGTGAATAAAATTAATGGCATAACCTTCTCGATGGCCAAAAAAATAAAGATATCAGTGACCTATAACAAGAGACTCTGGGAAGTCGCAGAAGATGACATCACCTCATGGAGGAAGACGCCGACGGACTTTTTCTTCCATATAATGACGCCCTAGTAATTTCTCTTAATGACTTAGATTTCAAGATTAAGCTTGTTTTGGTTGACCCATGAAGATCAGCCAACATCATTCAATGGAGGGTGCTGGAACACACAAAGTTAATTGGAAGCATCATTTCGGCAACAAAGCTCCTCGCTGGGTTCAACTTGGAAACTGTGACAAACCAAGGAGAGATCTTGCTGCCCACGAACGCTAAAAGGGTAACTAAGACCACTTTATTCGAAGTGGTAGATGGCGACATGGGCTACAACGTAATCCTTGGAAGGCCATGGATACATGAGACGAATGTCGTGCACTCAACATATCATCAACTGTTGAAATTCCCAACCCCTAAGGGAATCAAGAAAAATAAGAGGGATATCAACCGGCAACATGTAAGGCCCCGAAAAATTTTGCCAAGTAATTTAGGATTTCAAGGTACCATGTAGGCTAATTATAATATTTTATGTACTATAAATATGATATAAATGAATCGGATATGGTGAATTAGTGTATGCGTCATGTAATAAGTAATGTTGGGTCCAAGGAGGGGCCTAACTCTAAGTCAAATCGAAAAATTTTATAATTGGCTAAAATTCCAAATGAGTTTGCACAAGTCCGCACTTTGAACGATCATATCTAAATTAATAACCTATCATATGAAAGGTCTTCTAGTCTAGTTTCCAATGCTTCAAACCGTTTGTCAGTTGGACATTCCTACACAAAGTTATGATCAAATTACCAAAGGCTAGAAAAATGCGATCCTGCGTCAGTTCTGCGATCGCAAAACCATTACGCGGTCCACATAGTTGATCTGCGACCGCAAATCTGGTCGCAAACTGGTCCAGTGTAGCCCAGTTTTGGTCACCAGTATCGCGATGCATTTTGCGATCCACTATGCGACCGCAGACCCGATTTCGGAGGCTTATTTTTCCTATTTTTATAACTCGACCCCATTTTAATATATAGGCTTTGGGGATTCATTTGGGGTCATTTTCTACTAAGTTTAGAGAGATTTGAGAGCAGATAGAGAGATAAAGAGAGAGAAGGAGCCTAGCTTCATAATCACCCAAATCTTGCTCAAGTTTTCAAGAATCAAGGACGATAACCACTTGATTGTCCTCCATCCAGGTAAGTCCTTCTTCCAAGATTTCATGTAAGAGGTTAAGGGTTCAAATATGTTGCAGGGATTAGAAATAGGCCATGCATGTGGGACTAAGTTGTAGTATATGATATTAAAGAACTAATTTGGGTAGCTCTTGTTAAAATTGGTTGAGGGAGGATGGAATTTCCATTTTCAGACCTTGTAGACTACTTCACATGATAGATATTTGATGAAATTCCTAAGAGAGTTACACTGTGGGTAATCTTCCTAATTATTAATCAATTCTCGCTATCTCCTTATAGATTATTATTGCTAGAGGTGTCGGTGTATTGTAGAAACTTAATGAAAATCTCTTAGAGGTATGTATGACTAAAAACCCCTCTTCTTAAAATTGAGCTTCCATGGTTTTCGTGCAAATGTTGTAAGTCCGAAATTTGATTGATGTAACACTTGTTATATCAAATGAATTAACGTTGTGAAAATGTATGTGGAAGGAGCGTTTCCATGTGTTTAATATGCTATTCTTTGTAAAATTGAGGATGTGTGGAGAACATGAGCTATGTGCTAAATGCCTAAATTTCAAGGCGAGGTTACACTATGATTAATATGCCGAACTAGATGAATTCTTCCCTATTCTTATAACTTGAATTACTTTTGTATGTGCTTATGATCTTAAATGGCAAGGTTAATGTTGAAAATGGGAATAATGTGAAATGTGAGTTATGGAATATGGCCTAGTGCCAAGTATGATGTGGGTAATTATGACCTTAAGTGCCGATGACCTAATACATGTGAAATCAAAAATTGAAGTGAGATGATTAACAGAAAAGGATAACGTCTTGGTAAGACGGCCTAGCCGATCGCGCCGTGATCGGATGCCATGCTAAACACACATGGTGGCATTGTGTTGATAATTGAAACCGAAAAGTGAGAATGAAATAATGATCGAGGTATATGTCTCAAATGAGAAAGCTTAGCTGATCGGGCCGTGATCGGACTCCGCTCAAGAAAGCGGTGGTATTGTGAATGATGATGCAAAAATATGGAATGCCCCAACCTAAAGTTATGGAAATTGTGTGAAAGCTATGTGATCCTTTATTTGTGTTTGATGATGCGGTGATTGTTTAAAGCTTTGTTGATCCTTATGATTTCTTTATTCTTGTATGGTTATTCTTTCTAATGAGATGGTGTTTAGTTATACATACTAGTGCTATTCGACGGCATTAATGCCACTTTTGTCGGGGGTGATACGTCTTTAAATAGATGTAGGTGGTTCCATAGCAGGCAGTGTTGGTCGCAGCTAGTGACGCATCTTCCTTTCAGCTGACTTGGTGAGCCCCACTTCATTTCGGGGCGTTGTACCATTGTTTATAATGTACTTTGTATTTTGAGGTATAGCCGGAGCCTTGTTGCCGGCATTTACATATTATTCTTCAGTTGTATTTAGAGGCTCCGTAGACAGGTTGTGGGTGGCGTCGCGTATTGATAATTTGAACTAGATATGTTGTTATTTGGCAGGATGTTTCCTTCGTATCTATTAATTATAATAATTTGGTTAAATATGATTGAACTGTTAATGAAAGACAAAGATGAAAATTGTCAATGTAATGCTCATAAAGTAGGATTTATTGAGTTTATCTCCTTATTATTCATAAATTAATTTTGGGTAGAATGAAACCTAATAGGCTTGCTCAGTCGGGCTTGCTCGGTTGAGCCCCTTGGTTTTGGGGCATGACAAACTTGATATCAGAGCCTAAGGTTTTAAAGTGTCCTAGGATATCTCAGAGCCATGTCTAGTAGAGTCATTCTTATCAATGTGTAGTCGACCAGATCTATAAGTTGGAGGCTATTAGGATATTTAGGAATTTCACCCTTCTTTTATAATCCAGATCGTGCGGTAGAGCCCAAGATAAGGAGCTAATTTCCTCGGTATGTCTTATTCTCCAAATGAGTAACCTTGATACCATAATCCATGAGTTTGAAGCATATATGGAGGGATTGACCCCCACCATTGAATCCGGGGGAGATTTCCCAAGAGTTTGTTAGGAGAATGTATCGGGCCATGGAAATATTGGTAGAACTTGTTTAAAGGGAGTACCCTTGTTCCTATTAATGTCATTGCACCACAGGATTATGTAGTATATCAGTATGTTAACAATGCATGTTACAAATGTCGGGTCAGGGTGCATCAGTTAAGGCACCTGCCCCACCAATCCAAAGTTACCAAGTAAGTGTCACGACCCAAACCCCGCACTAGTCGTGATGGCGCCTCTCGTGAAGACAAGGCCAGCCAACTAACCCAACTCATCTCTTTCAAAAATAATTAACCATAAATAAAAAGTAAAAATATGACTTAGTGATATCAATTAACGAAATTACAACCCAACACAGCCCTAATCGGGGTGTCACAAGTCACGAGAATCTATAAGAATGTAATTCCACCTTACAAATCTAGAAATACACTGAACAGGAATAATGAATAACATAGAAAGACAGTGTTACTGCGAACGCTGGCAGTCACCTCGCTAAACCTCTACAACTCTGCCTCCATGTAGCCAATACCCGCTACCGGGTGAATAAATACCTGTAACTGCACGCGAGGTGCAGGGAGTAAAATGAGTACTCCAACTCAGTGAGTAATAAAGGTAAATAACAACTGAGCAGTAAGAAATCACGTAAAGCAAACCATCATGCTATATAGAGGCAAGGTACAATCCTTTGAGAAAACAGTAAGGCCATGAAATATTTAGAAATATCTTGGCTCAGTTCAAAGCTTTTTTGAAATTGATCTTTTCAACAGTTACGAAAAATGATTTCGAAGCAGTTAGTGCTGATAAGCACAGAAAAATCCGCCCCTCGGGCACAATTACCACAGTATAACAGATAAAAAGACAAGTAAATGTGCACGATGAGCACATCAAAGTTCGCCCCTCGGGCAATATCTTAAAAATAGTATCGACCCCTCGGGCACGATTTATATTCCTGGTCAGTCATTGCTACCTGACTGGTCAGTCATTGTTACCTGACCAAAACGTGTATTACAGTGCCATTGTTACCACTGGTCAGTCATTGTTACCTGACTGGTCATTCATTGTTACCTGACCAAAACGCGTATTACAGTGCCATTGTTATCACTGTCTAAAATTTGTCCGCTCTAGGTGGGTACCCGCGCCCACTGGGGGTGTACAAACTCCGGGAGGGGCCCCTTACGGCCCAAGCGCAATATCAAGCCACCTCATGACATATAAAACAAGGCCTGGAAGCATTCTTACATCACACTCGAGGCCTGAAAGCCTCCTCACATAAAACTCGAGGCCTGAAAGCATCCTCACTTATCACTTGAGGCCTGAAAGCCTCCTCACATCACGCTCAAGTCCTGAAAGCCTCACTCAGTCCAGAAATATCATAAGCCCTTAGAGCATCAATAAAATAATAGTTCTCTGCCCAGACAACAATGAAATATCAGTAAAGTCTCAAAATTTAATTAAAACAGCTGAGTTTGCAAAACAGTATAATCATTATGACTGAGTTCAAATAATGTGTCAAAATAGTGATAACAATCCCCGAAGGGTTCAAATAATTGGCACGAAGCCCAAATACGACAATCAGCCCAAATCATGATAATATCAAATAGGTTTCAGTCAAATACGCGGTAAAATCAACAATCGGGACAGAACAAGTCACAATCCCCAGCGGTGCTCTACCCCACGCTCGTTATCCGGCGTGCAAGCCACCTCAATATAGTACTACGGTGTGCAAATCCGGGATTTCAAACCCTCAGGATATCATTTACAATCATTACTCACCTCGAACCGGTGAAATCTCTAGCTCGCAATGCCTTTGCCCCTCAAATTGTCCTCCACGCATGTCGAATCTATCCAAAATCAAAGCGAACACATCACAATATGCTAAGGGAACAATAATCAATCGAAAACAATCGAAAAATATTAAGAATTCAAAATTAGAAATACCCGAGCCCCGAGCCCACTTATTGAAACTTAGAAATTTTCACATCAATATATTCCTTATCTCCTCACGAGTTCATACATACCAAGAACTCTCAAATACGATCTTAAATGACCCATCAAATCCCCAAATCAAATTTCAAAATCTCAAGCCCTAGTTCTTCAATTTTAGGCTTAATTTCCATAAATTTGTAGGTGGCTTTCACAATAAAAAACGAGTATTGAGGTCAAAATTCTTACCTCCAATCGATTCCTCTCGAATCCCTCTTTAACCTCTACCAAGAAGCTCTCAAAATGATCAACCATGGAGGAAAAATGACCCAAAATCGCGAAAATGAGCTTTTAAAACATTCTGCCCAGCTATATATTTCCTTCTATGCGATCGCAATACCCTATGCGATCGCAATGCACAAATTTTTCACCTCCAATTTTAACACTATGCGATCGCATAAGCACCCTGCGATCGCAATGACCAAACACTTTACACTATGCGATCGCATGCACAGCCACGCGATCGCAATGAACAAAAATCCAAGCTCCCAAGTTTCCTCTATGCGATCGCACTACTCTCCCGCGATCGCATTGAAAAATAGACCAACCCCAAGAATCCTTCTATGCGATTGCATGACTACATGTGCGATCACAGAGAACAAAATTTCTCTGCAATAGCTGATGCATTTTCTGCAACTTTTCCAAGTCCAAAACTCCCCGTTAGCCATCGAAAATCACACCGAGGCCCCCGGTACCTCAACCAAAAATACCAACACCTCCTATAATATCATTCAAACTTGTTTCAATCATTAAAACACCTCAAAAAACACTAAAACCATCATTTCTCATCGAATTCAAGTCTAAGTTCTTTAAAAATTTCCAAAATACGCATTCGATTAAAAACCCAATCAAACCATGTCCGAATGACCTGAAATTTTGCTCACATATCCCAAATCACCTAACGAAGCTATAGCAACTCTCGGAATTCCATTCCGACTCTCGGATCAAAATCTCACCTGGCAACTGGAAATCGCCAAAATACTAATTTCGCCAATTCAATCCTAATTCTACACCGGACCTCTAAAATTACTTCCGGTCACCCTCCTAAGTCAAAAATCACCTCCCGAAACTAACCGAACCGTTGGAATTCACATCTTAGCCCTCTGACTCATAAGTCAACGTCCGATTAACTTTTCCAACTTAAAACTTCTTAAAAGAGACTAAGTGTCTCATTTCTTATCAAAAACCATTCCAAACCAACTCGATCACATAAGATATGGATAATCAAACATAAAGAAGCTAAAAATTGGGGGGGGGGGGAAATGGAGCGGTAACTCATGAGACAACGGGTCGGGTCGTCATAGTAAGCCACTTCTTGCTATAATATTATGAACACAGCGCGATTTCCGTTTTGTATATGTGCACCCATATTAAAGAGTTCTCATTAACATGGTTGTAATAAGATGTTGAGTCACAAAACATTGCATGTACCTACTCCTTGAACAAGACGTATTATTCGTGAATCTACTCTATCAAAAATGCTCTTATTTACATACTCTTGTGGAATTAAGTTCTATAATTATGTCCTTGAATTGAGTTATAACTCTAGGATTAACACTTTCCACTTACTTTCCTAAATTCTCAACAAGGGACTATACCCGAAGAACTTCTTACCGAATGAATGGATGGGCAAGTCTAATATTTTCGCACAAAATTATAAGATATTTTCTCTCGATGATTCATTCTTCTCTATTCAAAACCCTAGGCCATTTTTCTTCGAGTTTCTGCTTCAGTTTGAATGTTGACATAGTCTCATAGTGAAGATCTTGCCTTGTGTCATCACCCTCCTTAGTTGGTAGTGCCCTCAGTCTAAATTTTGAGACTTTCATTTCCGCCTAGTGATTGGAATCGGCAAGATTTTCATTTGCTTGGAGAGTTCTCCCTCTTCTCTTGCAAGTTATTTTCTGGATTTGGTCTGCTCAATTACTTTTGGTGACATTGCTAAATCTCCGTCGAAGCTAGGGTTTGTCGAGCCTCTATTTTTGCAGCTGGATCATGCTACTTATTCTTGTTGTTCATCTTATTCTTTAAGGTTGTCCTTCTTCTAGGAAGATGAGTACTTTCGCTCCTCTTTTGATTTGCATGATACTTGTTTGAGTGTCTCTATTTGTTAATTGCTCTATTTTGCTATGAATCCAACTGATTTTAATGTTAGTGGTGGCTCCACTAGCCGAGAGGCTTTTGAGTTTACTCCTAGAAACCTCAAGTCTTTTTCTGTTAATTCCTCCAATATACCCGGTCTTCCCTTGGTTGTTGTCCTATTTTTCCTGTTCCAATTTCGGTGGTTGCAGGAAGATCATAATTGTGTCTTTCGCATCTAGAAATAAAATTTTCTTTATCGATGGTAATCCATTTGAATCCCCTTGCCAATTCAGCTGAATCCAGACAATGGTATAGATGTATTAATACCTTTATTTTTGGGATAACTAGTTTTCGGTCCTCTGATATTACTGGGATTTTTTGTATTCTGACATAACTAAGAAAGAATATGGAATTATAGGTGGCAGAGGCAGTAAATTCATCCTCTCACTTTAGCTATGAATCTGCTTCATTCACTATCAGTTATACTATCCCTACTCAATCCTATCCCCCTTAGAAGCACTATCCTTAAAGGTTGAACTTTTACCCAGAAAGAGTAGCTCTTATTTGGAAATACTTCAAGATATCTAGTCAATGGATTAATAAATTCCACAAATTACATGGGTTCCCACCTCACTTCAAGTTCATCAAGGGTTTATAGCAAGCCGCAATTGCTGAGATTAAATGATCTCATTTCGATAATGAATTATCTACACATGTGCTGGTTCAACAATATGCTTATCAATCTAACTCTCACCTTTTGGTTTTGGGTTGAGCAAGGAGAAATACACCTAGTAATACATTCATATGCCAAATCCTTTCTCTCAGTCAAGTCTTATAGCATCTCCCAATTTGGCTGGTAATAACAGGTTGTGTAGAAGTATGTTGTAGTGCTTCGTTGTGAAGTGGAGTTGCTAAACCTAATTGGGTATTTGAATTTTGGAGCTATACATCACGTGAATACATACAGATATCTTCTTTAAAAAATTTAGCTTCTCGTAATCACTTATATTACCACCCTTCCTAGTGGTTACAATGTAAAGGTTACTTCCGCAGGCTCTCTCACTTTCTTTTGATTTACCTTGCATTATGCGTCGTTTCTCTATATTTTTCAATACGATATTATCTCATTTTCTCTACTAGCTATCCAACTATATGATTCGATTCAATTCACCTCACTTTTATGCACTCTACAAGCCCCTTTTTCTAAAAGAAAAGATACTAGAAGTGGGTGAATTCCCATTTACTATAGACTTGTAATGTCTTCAACTCAGTTTAGGCTTGTTTGGTTCCAAATGGTGCTCTTTAGTTTTGGCACCCTACTATCTATTTCATCTGATAACTCTGATTGTAAAACTCATTTTATATTTTATGGCATCAAAGAGGAAGTCTTATAGCATCAAGGATGGGGACATATTCCTTTGGTTAGAATAAATAAATATTGCTGGTATTCCATGTAGATGTTCTTCTAACAACCATTTACCTGCTCTGCTTGTCCTTGTGACTAGATAACCTAGGTTACTTTTCCCCAGATAAGTACATTAAGATGTCTCATTCTTTCAAACTTACTCATGTGGACACTTTGAGGCCCTATTCTACACCAACCCGTAATGCTTTTAAGTACTTTCTCGCCATTGTTAACGATTTTCTAGGGCTACGTGGGCTTGTCTCATGGGTTCCAAAAGCAATATTTTCCCTTAAGTTCAAGCTTATTACCATGATTTCACCCCTATGGTATGATGTCCTAGCTATGTGATTTCACCCGTGAAAGGTTGAGATTAGATGCCTTCAGATTTTTGCACATATCATAAGCATATTAATTTGGAAGACAAGTTGTCGTATCTTTAGTTCTCTCATTTACGGTCAATTATCAGGAAGAGTTAAGCAGTTAGAAATATGATAATCTCATAAGTGTTCAACTTCTTTTCATCCTCATGGGCTTGTGGCATAGATTCCTTGTATCAGTTAACGTTAAGAGTGTAATTCAACTTCATGTATTTTGAAACCCATATCGCATTCAAGGTGCTAGAGAATTCTCATTCTTGATAATGGATTTTCCCTACACTCCAGGAGGTGACTGTGTCATGTACTTGAATATTCCTCCTTAAGGATTGCCATTGCCAATGTACTAGTTACCCCTATGCCTCATTTGTCTAATAATTGATGTCGTCACAATGATTAACCATGTCAGTATTGTTAGTAGTAATCTTCATGCCTCTTAGCATATAAACTCATGAAATACTCTGCTCAGTACATTAATGGATTTCTGAATAATTCCATCCTAATCTTGATCTCCGTTGCTCCTCATTGTATTAAATCTACTGGGTATTGAAGGTTCAAACATTTCAAAGAGGGAGCATCCCTGTGTGATCATATATATTCAATAGGTAATTTTATGGTTAGTTTATGATAGAACATATTAGTGTAATCGCTTAAGGTCATCAAAGGTTTAGTGTGGGTGTTCGCGTAGAGATTTAGAATTTAGGAGGGTGAATAGGTTATTCTTAATATTCCCCCCCCTCCAAGATGCTATGTGAGTTGATAATGAAGGTTGAATAAGTGTATTCCACATTAGGCCGCACTAGGAGTATGAAGTTTCCCTATAGTTGTTCCCCATATATTTTGTGTATTCACATGTCTATGTCTAAGAAGGTAGTTGGAGATCCTTTGTGTATCATTCCGGTGGAAATTATTGAAGGTGAAGTTAATGGATAGTTAGCTTATGCGAGGTATCTAGCTGTCATCCTTGCTAGATAAGTTTGGAGGTTGGGATTGTTTCCGTAAACGTGTTATGTCAAAGCTTGTAAGTCGAGGAGGCCACCTTGAAGGCCAAAAGTGCCGTGGAAAGAAAATATTTTCGCTTGATTGTATAACAATTGGTTTTGATTTGAAAGGTACCTTATAGGTGTTGTGATTTAGAAATGTGCAGTCCATGTTCAAGTATCATTATGATAATGTAGCGCTTGTAATGCTGAGATTAGTGTTATGGATATATACATTGTGTTGCTTTGTCGAGTTGTCGGTGAGTTGTTAGGATAGTTTTGGTGGTTCTCTGGCAGGTGGATAGCCCTAGTTACAAAGGAGACTTTGCCAAAATATCTGAAAAATTTGGGAGTTAGTTAAAATTTAGGGACTTGAGGTAGGTTAGAAAAGAGATATGTTATGTTAGGTGTTTGGGGCGGGCTCTACCTCTCATTCAAGGATGAATGATCCTGAACGGGGGAGAATGTAAGGTCCCGAAAAATTTTGCTAAGTAATTTAGGATTTTGAGGTGCCATGTAGGCTAATTATTAATATTTTATTGTGCTATAAATATGATATAAATGAATTGGATATGGTGAATTAGTGTATACGTCATGTAATAAGTAATGTGGGGTCCAAGGAGGGGCCTAAGTCTAAGTCTAAGTCTAATCGAAAAATTTCTTAATTGGCTAAAATTCTAAATGAGTTTGCACAAGTCCACATTTTGAACGAGGATATCTAAATACATATAAGGTTTTATGTGATGAACAACCTATTATATGAAATGCCTTTGAGTCTAGTTTCTAACGCTTCAAACCGTTCATCATTTGGACATTCCTACACAAAGTTATGATCAAATTACCAAAGGCTGGAAAAATGCGATCCTGTGTCAGTTCTGCGATCGTAAAACCATTATGCGGTCTGCATAGTTGATCTGTGACCGAAAATTTGGTCGCGAACTGCGCTAGTGTAGCCCAGTTTTGGGCACCAGTTCCACGATGCATTTTGCGACCCGCATTCCTTTTTTGCGGTCCATTATGCAACCGCATACCCGATTTACGAGGATAATTTTTCCTATTTTTATATCCCGATCCCATTTTAAAATATAGGCTTTGGGGATTCATTTAGGGTCATTTTCTACCGATTTTAGAAAGAGTTTAGAGAAGATATAGAGAGAAAGAGAGAGAAGGAGCCTAGCATCATAATCACCCAAATCTTGCTCAAGTTTTCAAGAATCAAGGAAGATAACCACTTGATTGTCCTCCATCCGGGTAAGTCCTTCTTCCAAGATTTCATGTAAGAAGTTAAGGGTTCAAATATGTTGCGGGGATTAGAAATAGGCCATACATGTGGGACTAAGTTGTAGTATATGATATTAAAGAGCTAATTTGGGTAGCTCTTGTTAAAATTGGTTGAGGGAGGATGGAATTTCTATTTTTAGACCTTGTAGACTACTTCACATGATAGGTATTTGATGAAATTCCTAAGAGAGTTACACCATGGGTAATCTTCCTAATTATTAATCGATTCCCGCTATCTCATTATAGATTGTTATTTCTAGAAGTGTCGGTGGATTGTAGAAACTTAAGGAAAATCTCTTTGAGGTATGTATGGCTAAAAACCCCTCTTCTTAGAAATTGAGCTTCCATAGTTTCCGTGCAAATGTTGTAAGTCTGAAATTTGATTGATGTAGCACTTGTTATATCAAATGAATTGACGTTGTGAAAATGTATGTGTAAGGTGCGTCTCCATGTGTTTAATATGCTATTCTTTTAACACAAGAACCAGCGAATAAGTGAAAGGCAGAATAGAGACCATCGTCTTTTTTATTTCTGCGCACGTTAGGTGCTAACTAACCTGCGCCTCACCAGAAATGGGAGGAAGAGGACGACCCAGGAAGAACGCTAGCAAAACCCTATTGGTAGAAAGAAAATTAATTGATCTAAGCACAAGGAAGCAGGGAAAACAAACATCAAAAGCTAAAGGGAAAATGCAGGAGGACGGAGATATGGATCTAGAAAGTGATGAGGAGCTGAATTGGCTAGATCTGAACAATGCAAGAGCAAGCTTGACAATGCCGATAAAGACAATCACCAATGCAAAGCTGATGATGAATACTGGAGCTAAAGGAACACTTGCAAAAATGAGCTTAACTGGGGATGCAAGTACGAGCAGGACACCAAGCAATGGAACAGTAAAAATTGATGAACTAAAGGAGCAGACTAGAGCTCCAACTGGAAGTGAAAAGAGCGTGCAAGAGCTGAAAGCAACACAGAATGGACATGGGGGAAGGTCGTGGGCTGGGCTATTCAGTAAGAACAAACTTGCTGCCAAAGGTATGAACCTATCATATACCAGTGATACATGATGGTGAAATAGTTGTTCAATTGCTGGAAGAAGACATTGCTGAGGAACAACATAAGTGGAACCGAGCTCTAATCATCTATGTGGTAGGAAATACCCCAACAATTGGGGCTATTGAGAGATTCATAGCAAATCAGTGGAGCAAAGTTAGAAAACCAAAGGTACTATTCCATAATGATGGGTATTTCATAGTTTTGATGAACAATTGTGAAGAAAGAGATGAAGTAATATTGAATAGGCCGTATACTATGAATAATATACCAATTATCATGTGACCATGGAAGAAGGGTTTTGATTTTAGTGAGGAGATTCTCAAAACCATCCCACTATGGTTAAAGTTCCCAACACTACCACTTAGCTACTGGAGTAATCAAGCACTAAGTAAAATAGGGAGTAGCGTAGGAAAGCCTCTATATGCTGATGCATGTACTACCATGGTAGATAGAGTTTCGTATGTAAGGATGCTAATAGAAATGGACATTACTAGACCATTATCAATAACACTGCATGATCCTAGAGGAAAGGTGATTGAGCAGATAGTACAATATGATTGGAAGCCCAGTATTGCCAATCATGCTATCAAATTGGACATTCATGTAATGATAAACAGAGGCAAAACAAAGAGAAGGGACAACAGAAAGGCAATAATCAAAAGCTAAAGCAAGAGTGGAGAATAATAAGGGTCCTTGATCCAAAGGTGGACAGAATTAATGCTCATGGAAGATTCTTGGAACAAATTGAACCAGATGAAGAAGCTGTGCCTAGACAACAAGAAAAAGAGGAAGAATGGCAGGTTGCTAGAGGAAAATCAACATCAAAGAAGCAAATGGAGAACAACAAGGAGGAGGAAGTATACATTAGAAATGCTTTTAAAGCCTTAATTGACACAACCCAAAAAATCATCCAATTGTCTGAAGCACAAGGGACAAGGGGGCACAAAAGAAAAAATGAAGGTGATAGGGATCTCAACATAAATATTTTAGCATGATGAATATTATAACATGAAATGTTAGGGGTATGAATAAAGTATATAAGCAAAAAGCACTAAAAAAATTTCTGTAGGGAGAATAATGTAGTACTAATAGCTATACTGAAGAATAGAGTGAAGGCTAACAATGCTGAAGCAATAATGAGAAAGGTGTTTGGTAGCTGGCAGTGGACTACAAACTATGATGAAGCACCTAGTGGCAGGATTTCGATTATTTGGGATCAAACAAAGGTGGAGTTTGAGGTAAAGCAAATCAATGAACAATACATAGCAGGACAGGTGGTTCTAAGGTAGTGCAACACTAAGTTTATTTTTGTTGCAGTATATGGGAAACATAGCATACAAGAAAGGAAGAGTTTGTGGACTGACTTGGAGAGAAGTATGAGAGGAATACAAGAACCAAGCTTAATAATGGGAGACTTTAATAGCATCTTTTCCATAGAAGATAGAGTGATGGGGAATCCAGTCCAAGAGGGGGAAGTGACAGACTTCAAAAAATTTATAACTGATGTTGGGATAGCTAAACTCAAAACAAATGGGAGAAATTACACATGGACAAACAACCATGTCCATAGCAGAATAGACAGAATACTTGCTAATGCAGAGTGGGTACAAAAATAGCCAAATATGGAGGGAATTATTATGCACCCAGGCTTCTCAGATCACTGCCCACTAATGGTAATTGTTGCTGAAAATACTGAGAGGGGAAAAAGACTATTCAAATTCTTTAATTGCTTAGCATCCCACCATAAATTTGATGACATTGTTAGAGAATGTTGGATGGAAGGAAATAAGGGGAAGCCAATCCTGAAGGTGTGGCACAAGCTAAAATAACTAAAAAAAGAGCTGAAGAAGTTAAACAATGAGGAGTACACCAGTGTGGGGCCAAAGATCCAAGCAGAAAGGAACAAGTTGATGAACATACAAATGGGAATGACATCTCCGGAAACTGATGATGAAATGATAGTATTAGAGAAGGGGACAAAATTTGAACTGGAAAAATGGCTGGAAGTGGAGGAAAGCATTATGAAGAAGAAGGCAAGAATCAAATGGCTAAAAGTAGAGGACTCTAACACAACTTATTTCCATGCTTGTGTAAAAAATAGGCAGGCAAGAAACCACATAGGCAGACTGATGGATAATACATGGTACATCAGCCTTGGTACAAGAAGAGATTCTAAGCTTTTACAAAAAACTACTTGGTACATCAGCCTCAACACTACCAATAGTTGATCCAAATGTGATGCAGAATGGACATACTTTGAACAGATAGCAACAAATGCAGCTAATCAAACCAATTACAAAATAGGAAGTTCACAAAGCATTGCAGGGAATTGATGATAGCAAGGCACCAGGATGTGATAGATATAAATCCCATTTCTTCAAGAAGGCATGGAACATACTTGGAGAGGAAGTCACTGATGCAGTGCTGGAATTTTTTGAAACTACTGAAATGTGTAAAGCTATAAACCGTACAACTATCACTCTGATTCCTAAGGTAAAGAACCCAGCTAACATCAAGGAGTACAGGCCTATATCTTGCTGCACAGTCCTATACAAGATGATATCAAAGATTCTAACTGCAAGGCTATAGGAAATCATGCCAGATATCATAGATAACAACCAAACAGCTTTTGTACCAAGAAGGATGATTACTGATAATATCATTATGGGCCATGAACTGACCAAAGGATATGGGAGAAAGAGCATATCACCTAGATGCATGCTTAAAATTGATATGCAAAAGCATATGACTCGGTGGAATGGGTATATGTTGAACAAGTGAACAAGTGATGAAGCTGCTGGAGATCCCAGAGAAATTTTTCAGATGGATAATGCAGTGTATAACTACAGTAGCTTATACTGTAATAATCAATGGACAAAAAACAAAGCCTTTTGAGGAAAAGAGGGGATTGAGGCAAGGTGACCCTTTGTCACCAGTTCTGTTTGTGATGGCAATGGAGTATCTGAGTAGGCTACTGAAATCCTTAAAGTAGGGGAAATAATCCATATACCACCCTAAGTGTGCTAAAGTCAACTTAGTGCACTTAGGTTTTGCTGACGATATGTTACTTTTATGTAGGGAGACATAAAATTAGCACAAATATTACACCAACAATTCAAAATCTTCTCTGGAGCATTAGGGCTAATAGCAAACCCAAATAAGAGCTGTATATACTTTGGTGGAGTGGATGTCACAACTAAAAAAAATCATGGACATGTTGGGATACACTAAAGGAGAGCTACCCTTAAGGTATTTAGGATTACCACTTAGCACCAAAAAGCTAACAATAATCCAATGTGAGCCTCTAATTGACATAATGCTGAGTAGAATACAATGCTGGACAACAAAGTTTCTATCCTATGCTGGAAAAGAAGTGTTAATTAAGAGTGTATTGGTTGCAATCCAAAAATTTTGGGCTTAGGTTTTCATTCTACCAAAGAAGATCATACAATTCATCAACACAATATGCGGGAGATTCTTATGGTTAGGCAATGTAGAACCTACAAAGAAGGCACTCATTGCATGGGAAAGACTGTGTTGTCCAAAGGTAGCAGGTGGCTTAAACTTCATCAATGTGGAGATATGGAATAAAACAGCTATATGTAAGCTACTATGGAATATATGAAAAAAGAAAGACAATCTCTGGGTTCAATGAGTCAATATATATTACATAAAGGGGAAACCAGTGTGGAACACAACACCAAAGAATGTATCATAGGTCATACAATAGATTTTCAAATCAAGGAAGTATTTTAACACTGCTGGATACACAGAAGAGGAAGTGAGGAAGATGGAAATTTTTTCTATAAAGCATATATACAAAGCTATTCAAGGGGATTTTCAGAAAGTACCATGAAGGAGGTTAATATGCAACAATTATGGATTACCAAAGTGGAAGTTCATGTTAAGATTGACAATACAGGAAAGGCTAGCAACGAAAGAAAGGCTAGCAAGATGGGGGATACAGATTGATACCACATGCTCACTATGTCAAAAAGAAGCTGAAACTGTGCAACATCTATTTTTTGAATGTGAGGTGACATCAACCATATGGCAGCAACTCTTAAAATGGCAAGGAATTCAAAGAACAAAGCTAGGATGGAAGGAAGAACTGGCATAGATATAAAGAAGAGCTAAAGCTAGAAGTGGAGGAGTAGAAATATGAAGAATGTCCTTAGCACCAGCAGTTTACCATATTTGGCAAGAGAGAAACAATGCTATATTCCAATAGAAGAATAGACCAGCCAAAGCTATACTTAGGTCAATTATTCAGGAAATTCATGTTAGATCTACCATGTTTCCTAGGCTAGCAACGACTATGAGCAATTTGAATTGGTAACCTGATGTAATGTAATAGTACAAATCATAGGGAAGGAGAAAAGTAGGAAGGGTAGTAAAAGCCTAACTTTTTTTTAAAGCAAATATACCCCTAGGCAGTATGCCTAATGGATAATATATAAATATAATCCCAAATAGGGTCCAAAAAATACAATGTGGCCAACGTACCATAAAAAATGTATAAAGCTGCTAGCTAATACTAAAAATAGAAGACAAAAGCCTAAAACACTAGCTATTACATCATGTAATGCAGCATAAGTCCATCTCCTGTCAGTGTATGTGAATCCAAATGGCAAAGGCAAATACCAAGCAACACCGAAAAAGGTCGCACCAGGCGCCAAAGTATACATTCCAAAGACCAAATTGAATACCAATCCATCACCCCAACAGTTTGAACTCAGCAATGCTATAATGAACCATCCATAAGTCAAATGATACCTCATCTCGCTTACCTTATGTACTGCAGTATCATCTCCAGAATGAGTATGTAAATACACTAATACCACTGAAACATCACAACACAGTACACAAAGTAATATAAGTCAAATGTGAAGGCATATGTGCTGCAAAATAGGATGTGAACTCCATTGAACATCTGCAGCTTCTAACATGTGTATTGAGATCCCAGATGATAGTTTTGATGACCTTAATATCCATACTTCTAACATGTGTATTGAGATCCCAGATGATAGTTTTGATGACCTTAATATCCATACTAACACTAAATGTAGAGCAAACCTGCACCTTGCTAGGAACAAACTCAGTTTTGATGACCTTAATATCCATACTAACACTAAATGTAGAGCAAACCTGCACCTTTCTAGGAACAAACTCATCAAACACCTAACTGATATGTCATGCCCACCCTGCAATTCAGTATGTACCAATGTATGTTCCTTTATATACAATGGACCATTAGGGATTATATCAGGCTGTCGAAATAGTTTCCACTGCCTTAGCATGTCCAAACCATAGATCAGTAATATCGTCAAGGCTGCTAGCACAGCCCTATTGTCTATCAGTAGTTCAGTACTGTACCTATTAGCAATCCTTTGTGTTTCCCAACCATATATCCATAGAGTATCCTCAGGTTGAGTATGATAACATACTAATACCACTGAGTAACACCCTATAACTATACAGTAGAAAACTATAGCAATCAAACTTAATACCAATCCTTGTGTTTCATTTAATCCTATACAGTATAATGAGCTAACATTTAAAGTTAAACGATCAACTACCTTAACCTGTAGATACAGCTTTCTGAACCTTGCTAAACAACCCCAGATTGAGCATGAAACCATGCTAATACCACTCAGTAGCTATTCATCAAAATCCAGACATACTGAGGCTTAGGTAGACATAAGTATAGATAGCTCATCAATCTGGTGCTTTTCTCTTAGCTATCCTAACTCTAAGGTTAGGAATTTGAGCTTTTTCCATGTTGATTAGAACCTTTCCTTCCCTTTGTAACTCATGAAATGAGTGAAATATGATTGTACCTACAAAACAGAAAGCTGGTTAGCTAAAAAATCTGCCACTTTGTTGCCTTCCCTTGACACATGTTGGAACAACACATTATATGAATTCTTGATCTCCTTAATCCTCCTCACTTCTGCCCCTATACACCATGGTGTCTCCCACTCCTCCTCAATTATTTTCTTCATTACCAATGAATCATTTTCCTTAATCAAAGGATGAAGCTGCTTCTGTACACGGAATAGGAGTCCCTCAACTATTGCTTTTGCCTCAGCTACTATGTTCGTTGCCTCTCCTATTTCTTTTTCTGCTGCATATATCAAGTCCCCCCTATCATCTCTAACAAAAAATCCATAAGATCTAGGACCCGGATTCCCCTTTGAAGCCCCATCTATATTGCACTTGAACTACCCTTGATATGGCATTTTCCAACTGACTCTTCTTGTAACCACCACTAGTCTATAACCCTCAAAAAATCTGATCATATCTGGCCATAATAATGGGATCCCAGGGAGCCAAGAATATCTCACCTTTGCCAAATAATACAGTGTTTTATTCACCTCATGTATGACCCTACTACAGGACACATTTCCCCCATACTTGATTGTGTTCCTTCTCTTCCAAAGTTCCCAAAGAATTATAGCTGGAGCTGCTTGGTACAAAGGTCTCAATTTGGGACAACATTTTGCCTTCCACCATTCCCTTATAACCTGATGTACTTGCACCATATTGATCACCAATCCTGCTGGCTGTGTGAATTATCTCCATACCTTATTTGTTGTCTCACTAGTCAGGAACAAGTGTTGGAAAGAATCCTCTTGAGGTGGTAAACAACACCAACACTTCGAGACCACCATGTAACCCCCTCTTAGCCATATATCATATGTAGGCACTTTCCCTCTCCAGATTCTCCACATGAAGAATGAAATTTTAAAAGGTAATCCTTTAGTCCACATCTTTGCAAATTCAAGATTAGGAGGTTTCCTATGTCTCATTATTCTCCATGCACTACTCATAGAAAATTTACCTGAAGGTGTAGGCATCCACCTAGGGGTATCCCATAACTCCTTTTCATTATAAAAAGGAATCTCCTGTCTAATATGATCTGCAATGTCTTGAGGGAAGGTTTGGTTTAACATTGTATCATTCCAATGATCTTCAGATCTCAGGCCAGCCACTTCTTGTAGTTCTTCATTTATGATGAAATCTGGAGGCAGTACATGATATAAAGCTCCCAAACCAGTCCAATTCTCATGCCATACATTAGTAGTTCCCCTATTCATTTCTCACAGAATTTCATGCTCCACTTCTTTCCTAGCCTCAAGCATTTTCCTCCAAACGTTAGATGCCCCTCTAAATTGAACTACAGTAGGTATCTCTTTCTTGTAATACTTATTCCATATAAAGTTGGACCATAATGATTTGGTTGTTCTAACGTTCCACCATTGTTTTGCAAATAAAGCCTTGGACATATCAAACAAAGATCTGAAGCCTATTCCCCCTTCCTCCTTAGATAAACATAAATTCATCCACTTTGTCCAATGTCTGCTTCTTCCTTCTTCCTTATTGCTCCAGAAGAACCTTGCAAATATTTTATGTAGATGTTCCAACACATTGTGAGGAGGATCAAGAACTGATAGGATGTGTGTAGGAATGCTTTGCAAGACACTTGCAATCAATGTAGCTTTCCCTCCATATGATAGCAATTTGCCCTTCCATGAGTGAAACTTTGCCTTAACCTTTTGAATCAGATCATTGTAATACTTCTTCATTCTTCTTGTGTAAAAGATTGGACACCCAAGATAGGTAAATGGAAAATTTCCAATAGAAAATCCAGTGTTAGCAGCTACTGAGTTCACCAATACTCTAGACACCTTTGAATGCATATATAAGGAGCTCTTTGTCTTGTTGATCATCTGTCCAGAAGTACTCTCACATAGTTTCAACACATCAATTATCTTCTAAAGGGAATATGAATTTGCAGATGCAAAAATGATAGTATCATCTGCATAAGCTAAGTGATTCAAAGGATCTGACCATTTTAGCATGCCAAATCCCCTAAACTGCCTATCTTCAAACAGTTTATTCAATGCCCTTGATAACACTTCTGCTGAGATTATAAACAATGATGGTGAAAGAGGGTCTCCTTGTTTCACACCCCTTGTTGAATGAAAAAATCCTAAAGCCTGGACATTCACCATAACTGAGTACTAGTTGTTAGAGATTAGATTCCAAACCATATTGATAAAGCATTCAGCAAACCCCATCCTTCTCAAAACATGCAACAAATATTTCCAAGATACCCTATCATATGCCTTGGCCATATAAAGGTTGATCACCACATTAGCAGGCTTCCCTCTTAGTCTTATATCAGTGACAATCTCCTGTGTCAATAATATATTTTCAAATATACTCCTACCCTTTACAAAACCAGACTGATTTGCTGAGATCAATGAGGGAAGAATCTTTTCAAGTCTATCATGGACCATTCTTGAAAATACCTTATTAATAAAGTTGCTTAAGCTTATAGGTCTAAGGTCAGAGAAGGTTTGTACTTGTGGCTTTTTGGGCAGTAGTACAAGGTTGGTGTGTGTAATAGACTTAGGTAATGGATTACCTTCAAAGAACATCACAACAAATGTATGAATATCTCCCTTCACAATCTCCCAGCTGGCTTGAAAAACAAACCAGAAAAACCATCTGGACCACTTGCACTTTCACTACTTAATGCAAAGACAACATTCTTTACCTCCTCCATGGTTGGCAATATGCATAGTTCCAAGTTCTGCTCCCTTGTGATCACTGTAGGTACATTATTCAACATATCAAAACCTGCAGGATCCCCTTCCATAGTAAATTGTTTNAAAAACAAACCAGAAAAACCATCTAGACCACTTGCACTTTCACTACTTAATGCAAAGACAACATTCTTTACCTCCTCCATGGTTGGCAATATGCATAGTTCCAAGTTCTGCTCCCTTGTGATCACTGTAGGTACATTATTCAACATATCAAAACCTGCAGGATCCCCTTCCATAGTAAATTGTTTCTGAAAGAATTCTACTATAGCTTGTGATAGTTTCTCTTGATCTTCAATCCATGAACCATCACCATTTTGAATTCTTCTCAGTTGTAACTTTTGCCTCTTCCCATTGACACAATTATGAAAAAATCTAGTGTTTCTATCACCTTCTTCAAACCATTTCATTCCTGCTTTTTGTTTCCAGTATTCTTCTTCAAAGCTCAAGTATTTCTTTAGCTCAGCTTGAGCCTACTAGAGAACAATTCTATTTTGTATTAAAGGCTCCTCCTCAAACAACATCTCTTTAATCCTCACTACATCCTCTCGAATGGCTAATTGTTTGAAAATATCACCATAGGTCAATTTACTCCATTTTGATAAAGCAACCTTGACCCTCTTCAGCTTGTGCTTAAACATCAAAAAAGGATCCCCTACAAAGTCTGCAATCCAATTCTGCCTCACCACATCCATAAATGAATCGTTTTTTGTCCAGAAATTCAAGAACTTGAATGGCTTTACAAACTTCATAGCTTCCTTTCCACAACTCATTAGTAAAGGAGCATGGTCTGAGACTGTCCTAATGAGGTGTTCCACTTCAATTGTTGGAAACAAAGTTTGAAAGGGAAAATTTACAAGAATCCTATCCAATCTTTTAAAGATACATTCTTCATTTGGCCTGCCATTCTACCAAGTGAAAGGACTACCCTTGTACCCCAAATCAAACAGTCCACAGGAGTTGAGACAAAAAGCAAAGTCTTCATACTCTGGAGGATATACTGGCAGCCCCCCCAATTTTCTCTTCCTCTCCAAGAACAATATTGAAATCACAGCCTAACTGGGACGGCATGTCCAGTGGGAATTTTTCTTATGATGCAAATATTGACACTTGGTAATAAAATCATTTAATTACCAAAAAAATGCTATTCTTTGCAAAATTGAGGATGTGTAGAGAACATGAGCTATGTGCTAAATGCCTAAATTTCAAGTCAAGGTTACATTGTGATTAATATGCCAAAATGGATGAATTCCTCTCTATGCTTATAACTTGAATTGCTTTTGTATGTGCCTATGATCTTAAATAGAAAGGTTAATGTTGAAAATGGGAATAATGTGAAACGTGAGTTATGGAATGTGGCCTAGTACCAAATATGATGTGGTAATTGTGACCCCAAGCGCTGATGAACTAATACATGTGAAACCAAAAATTAAAGTGATATGATTAACGGAAAATGGTAACATCTTGGTAAGACGGCCTAGCCGTTCGGGCCGTGATTGGATGCCATGATACACACACATGGTGGCATTGTTTTGATAATTAATACCGGAAAGTGAGAATGAAATAATGACTAAGGTATATGTGTCAAATGAGGCAGCTAGGCCGATCGGGCCGTGATCGGACTCCGCTCAAGAAAGCGGTGGTATTATGAATGATGATGCAATAATATGGAATGCCCCAACCTAAAGTTATGGAAATTGTGTGAAAGCTATGTGATCCCTTATTTGTGTTTGATGATGTGGTGATTGTTTAAAGCTTTGTTGACCCTTATGATTTCTTTATTATTGTATGATTGTTCTTTCTAATGATATGGTGTTTAGTTATACATAATAGTGCTATTCGATAGCACTAATGCCCCTTTTTCCAGGGGTGCTACGTCTTTAAATGGATGTAGCTTGTTCCATTGCAGGCAGTGTTTGTCGCAACTAGTGATGCATCTTCCTTTTAGCTGACTTGGTGAGCCCCACTTTATTTTGGGGCCCTGTACCATTGTTTATCATGTACTTTGTATTTTGAGGTATAGCCGGAGCCTTGTTACCGTTATTTTCATATTACTCTTCAGTTGTATTTAGAGGCTCCGTAGATAAGTTGTGGGTAGTGTCGGGTATTGAAAATTTGAACTAGATATGTTGTTATTTGGCAGAATGTTTCCTTCATATCTATTAATTGTAATAATTTGGTTAAGTATGATTGAACTGTTAATGAAAGACAAAGATGAAAATTGTCAATGTAATGCTTATAAAGTAGGATTTATAGAGTTCATCTCCTTGTTATTCATAAATTAATTTTGGGTAGAATGAAACCTAATAGGCTTTCTCAATCGGGCTTGTTTGGTTGAGTGCCGATCGCGCCCATCAATATTGGGGCGTGACACAACAAGAGTGATGAACACAATGTCGATTTCCAGCAGCAAAGGGAAGGAACCTAGCAAATAGTAGTTACAGGAACCGACGCCTTCTCCCTTGCCGAATGAAGATGATAAAGGCAAGGAGTAGTTGGAATCCCACCAGGTGCCGAGATACTTTTAGGTACTAGAGGAGACATGAATTAGAATTTTGATATGCTAGTGGGTTGCCCGAGATTCGAACCCGAAACTAGTCGGATGGAGTAGATAAGTTCCTTGTTAAATAAAATTAATGTTAATCTTAAATTAAATAAACAATTAAAGACCCCTCCCTAAGCCGTGCTTGCATTTTTCATTGCACACGACTTTCCCTATGTATACATCAGTTCCTTTCTTATAGAAATTAGAAAGACATTAAAAAGTTGAATACTCAGTTGATTTACCCCTTAATTACTATTACAATCAACATTTTAGAATAGTTAAATTTTTTTGTATCTCTTCATCATTTAGAAAAAAATTTCCATTTAGAAAATCTTAGAAAATCTAAGAACGAATCATTAATAATTCGCCAGATAATTGATACAAAAATATCCAAAACAATTATTAGGAAATAATCGAGTTAGGGCTGTAGCTATGAGTGCTACAGACGGTCTAACGAGAGGAATGGAAATGATTAACACAGGAGCTCCTATAAGTGTTCCGGTCGAGGGAGTGACTCTGGGACGAATGCAACCAAGTCTACTACAGAAGAACTCGAGAAAATGGATTTATTTGAAGAATTCTTGGAAAAGAATTTTCACTTGGGAATCATACTCAATCCCAAACTCAAGTTAGGATTTATTAATTTTCTTAAAGCTAATGTCAATTATTTTGCATGGTCACACTCGGATATTACATGTATCCCATTAGAGGTGGCCGTGTACAAGCTAAGCCTAGATCCGAACTTCCCACTGGTAAGGCAAAATATGCCCAATAATCGATCTTAGAAATAGGTTTGTTAAAAAAGAGGTAACTTGACTACTCGACATCGGTTCAATCCAGGAGGTAAAGTGTCCAGAATGGTTAGCTAATGTAGTTGTAGCCTCAAAGAAGAATAACAAGTTTAAAATGTGTGTAGATTATAAGGACTTAAATAACTTGTTCCCATTCATTGCCACACATTGATGAAATGATTGATGCAACAGCTTGGCACGAGTTAATGAGTTTCCTTGATGCCTACTCTAGGTACAATCAAATCAAGATGAACCTGGAGGATCAGGAAAAAAACTTCATTCATAATGGACTTTGGCACATATTGTTATAATGTGATGCCATTTGGGCTTAAACATGCTAGAGGCACTTATTAAAGGCTCATGAACAAGATGTTCGAGAAGAAAATAGGAAAAACAATGGAAGTATATATCGAATGACAGGTTACTCAAGTATTTGAGTGCAGGTGATCATTTGAAACACCTCAAGGGAACCTTTGACAACTTGAGGAAGCATAACATGAAACTCAACCCCGAAAAATGTGCATTCAGTGGTTGGCTAGGGAAGATTCTTGGGGTTCTTGCAAAGATGGTTCGAGGTAAATCCTGATAAAATCAAAGCCATTAAAGACATCCCGGACCAGCTAATGAGCATAAAGGTGGTACAAAGGTTAACCGGAATATTGGCTGCTTTAAGTAGGTTCATCTCAATATCCTTGGAAAAATTTCATCATTTATTCTCACTTCTGAAAAAGAAAAACCATTTTGAGTGGACTCTCGAATGCCAACAGGCACTGAAAGATCTAAAAAGGCACCTGTCCATCCTCTAGTTACTATCAAAATCAGGGGAAGGCGAGTTGTTGCTAACATATCTAGCAGTCTCAAAAGTAGTGGTAAGTGCCATTTTAGTTCGAGAAGAAGAAGGTATGCAATTTTCTGTCTATTATGTTAGTAAAATACTATCAGGAATGGAGACTCATTATCCGCACCTCAAAAATTTGGCCATAGCTCTCGTAGTCGCCTCTCGAAAGCTTAGGCCTTATTTTCAATGCCAGCCGATAGCCGTTGTGACAACCTTTCACTTGAGGAATGTTCTACATAAGCCTTAGTTGTTAGGCCATTTGGTTAAATGGGCAGTCAAAATTAGTGAGTTTGACATTAAATACAAGCCTAGTACTGCGATCAAATCACAAGTTTTGGCCGAATTTGTGGGCGGTTTTAATATTAGGTTAATGCCCCTAGCTAGTAAAAAGGCAGTAATAGTGTCGGATTTGACATCAGGAGTTTGGACCTTATTTATAGATGGAGCTTCCAATATAAAAAGAGGTCTGGTCTTGGGGTAGTTCTATTCACGCCTCTAGGAGAAACCTTGAGGCAAGACATTAATACTATTTCGTTAACTAATAATGAAGCCGAGTATGTGGCTTTTGTTGCAGGACTTGAACTGGCCCGGAGACTTTGCTTCGAGGTCATCGATATCAAATGTGATTTCCAGGTTGTAGTTAACCAATTGTACGGATATTTGATACAATAGAGGAACTCATGCTATAATATGTGAAAAAGGTTCAGGCATTACTTACACAATTCAGGGAATGGTCGATCATATACATTTTGAGAGAAGATAACAAGGAAGCATATGCATTTGCTAATTTGGGGTCATCTACAGAGAGGTAATGATCTGACTCTGGTACTGTTATTTATCTTCTACATTCGCTATTAGATGTGGATGGTTATTGTGAATTCAATACAACTAACATAGTTTGGGACTGGAGGAGCGAGTTCGTCGAATATCTTCGACATGGTAAATTACTCGAAGGTGTCCCGAGCATTTAGCACCAAAGAAGCTCATTACTACCTCATTGATGGGAAATTACATAGGAGATCATACCAAGGCTTGTTAGCCTGATGTCTGGGTGAATCAGATGCAGACTATATGATGATAGAAGTCCATGAAGGAATTTGTGGGAACCATTCAGGTGCAGATTTGTTGGTACTAAAGTTGGTTAAGGCAAGATACTATTGGAACCGGATGGAACAAGACGCAAAGGAGTTCGTTCAGAAATGTGACAAATGTGAGCACTATGCACATTTGGTACACCAACCAGCGGAACTCATAGAGTCGGTACTATCCCCATGGCCATTCATGAAATGGGGGATGGATATAGTTGGTCCGCTACCACCGGGTCTGGGAAAGGTAAGATTCCTTTTATTTTAACTTATTTATTCACTAAATGTGTTGAAGCAGTTCATTACCAAAAGATCAGTAAGCGTCAAGTGGTCGACTTCCTAAGGGACCATATAATCTGCCGATTTAGAATACCGAAGGAGATTTCCTACGATAACAGACCAAAATTCATAGGCTCAAAAGTCATAAAATTTTTGGAAGATTAGAGAATCAAGAGGATTACATCTTCACCGTACCATCCAAGTGCTAATGGACAGGCGGACTCAAACAATAAGGTGATTGTCCAAAACCTCAAAAAGAGGTTGGAAGATGCTAAAGGCAAATGGCCCAAAGAGTTACCAGGTGTGCTATGGGCGTACCGGACGATGGAGAAATTGAGCATGGGAGAAACACCTTTCTCTTTCATATATGGCGCGAAAGATTTGATACCGGTGGAAGTAGGGGTGCCAACTTTACAGTTTTCCCGAGCAAGCAAAGAAGAAAACAATGAGGTGCTAACAGTGAAGGTTAATTTGCTAGATGAATGCAGGGACTTGGCATACATGAGGATGGTGGCTCAAAAGCAAAGGATGGAATGATATTATAATCGGAGTGCCAATCTCCGCTACTTCAAAGTAGGAGACTTGGTTTTGAGAAAGGTGACTCAGAGCACTGGGAAATCAATCCTGGGAAGCTGGGTCCAACATAGGAAGGTCCCTACCGGGTTTTTGCTATCATCGGTAAAGGATCGTATGAGTTGGAAAATCAAGATTGAGTCAAATTACCCACTAATTGGAACGTGACTCACCTCAAAAGGTATTACTGTAGATGGATCCTATCATATTGAAAGTATGTGTTGCACTCTTTTTTTCTTCAAATTTTTTTTGTCTCGATCAGGTTTTTCTAGCACGGTCTTTAACGAGGAAGCAATGGAAAGCATAATATGAAAGAAACTCCAATGACAAGATTAAGACCTTAAAAGACAAGGCATTGAAATGATAAACTGCTATGGGATGGTTAAATAATCTTTGGTTCGATGGCAAGTTCCTAATGGGTAGCAAAACTAGCCATCAAACCAAAGACTACTTAAGCATTCACGACTTTTTTCCACAAATGAAACAAGACGTCCAGTGTTTTAATTTTCATACTTCGAATTCAAACGCTAGGGGAGAATAGTATAAGATACGACAACAAGAATGCCACAAAATCGGGGACTGCAAGAACCAGGAATAACAATGTCTCACCGGGATTGGGGGCTGCATGACCAGACCATTGAAATAAGTTGTACAAATTTTCCACATGTAATATGCCACAAAAATTAGGGATTGCAAGAACGAGGAACAATAACGTCTCATCGGGATCGGCGACTGCATGACCAACTCGTAAAAATAAGTTGTACAAGTGTAACACATGTATCGGTAGTTTCTTTTTTCTTTTAATAAATGAATGCTTATGTACTTTTAAAGATCAAAGGAATAAAATAAGGTCCTTTTTTTAATCTTATTTCTTGTCCAAACGATGAGTTGATTTTATCATTTGAAAGTTAACAAAAATTTCAAATGCTTGTGCCGGAATTAATAGGAGACGTCCTTTTCAAGAGTACTGTAAACATAAAAGGCCCTCCCTTATAAAATCCTCATAGTAAAAGGTTGATTCCAGAAGAATTTATGCCAAAAATCAGAATCTTTCAGATAAAAGTACGCCTATAGCTTAAACTAATTCAACGTAAAGAGAATGTATTTTGCACAACACTAAGCAAAATTCTTCTTTATTTATCGAAGTTCCAAACTTGGTGAAAAGTTTGGCATAATTAAAAAGTATAAAAAAAATAAAAGGAAAGGAAGAAAAAATCTAGCTACCGGAACCCAAAGAGAGAGAGGATCTATGCCCCTGGTGAAAGAAGGAAGTTCAGCTACCGGTTCGAGGCCTGAACCTTTATCTTCATCATCATCTTATTCAACCTCTCCTTCAGTTCTCGTATACTCAAAATTGGTGCTCGAAGATTCTGTTGCAGCGGGTTGAGCAGAGAGACATTCTCGGGTAGTTAGCTCCAGTTCTCGGGCCTTGACAATGCCCGCTTTGGCCTCTTCCAAGATTTTTCTTCTCATATGATACATAGTGTATGTATTCTCAATTGTGAGGGAATCCTCTTGGTACTGGGGCTTTTTCTTAAGTCTGTCAACTTCGGACTGAAGGTTTTCCCTCTCGGATCTAATAGCACCGAGGCTAGTATAAAGATCACGAGTTATAGATAGATGAATCCGATTTTACTCCATTATCTTATTAAATCTATCTTCTATTTTGATCCTCTTCTCCTCGGCGGCATTAGCCTCCTTTGTTTTGGAGCTCAAGGTTGCCTTCAAGTTATTTACTTGTTCCTTGGAGGGAGACTCACGCTTGACAGTAGCAAGCATATCATCTTGAAGCTCAACGCACTTAGCCTTATGAAACTGTGCATGCAATTGAGTGGTTTCTTGGCTGTGGGCCATCACTTCTTGTTTAATTTGCTGCAACCAGACCTTAAGCTTTCCCGCCTCAGTAGCTTTTGCCTCCAACACTGGGAAGCCCGCTGCAAGTTGGTCGCTTTCGGTCAACAATTGATCCCATTCAGAGGTGAGTACTTACTTTTCGAGGATCAATTTCTGCAAGCCCACAGAAGGAAGGAAGTTAGCCTGTAAAAAAGAATATCAAGGTAGAAATCCCGTTACAACAGATAAATAAAAAACAAGTAATAAGAAAGCAAGTACGGTATTGCTGTCGCATTATGCATAACATTATTCAACAAAAACTCCCCGAAAGGGAGCGTATTTTCTTCCTATCTTTCTCTAAAGCCAGTGGCTTCAGGTAGTTCGCAAGCTCCACCAGCTTAGACAGCAGATGAAACCCCTTCGAAACCGAAAGAGTGGCACTCCTCCTCCCTTGGGGATCTGGTGAAAGGGGTGAGTAATTGTGCCCCAAACTCCTATAGTTGGGAGACCGGGGAGGAGAAGCACCCTTCTCTCGAATGTCTATTGCCGATGGAGGAGATGCAGTGGGTGCTGGTAGCGAAGGTACAACTGGTATTGAGGGGAGTGAAGTTATTGACATTGAAGGTTGAGAAACAACTACGACAGGAGTAGCGCTGATTATTAGTTTCTTAGTGTTTGAAGGGATACGAGGCCTGGGGTCCGAGCTCCTTAGACCAGAAATAGCAACGTGGGTTGAGAAGAGAGAATCAACATCCTTTACTATATCCATATCACTCCAAAGGGCTTGGGCCTCATCTGCGGTTGGGTTTTGAAGCTCTCTCGGCTGAGCATCCGGTTGAGCTGACGAAGTTATTTTCTCCTTTGGAGGAAAGCCACTTCATTTTTATCTTCCAAAATAAACATTGTGACCGACTCGGTCATTGCTGTCTTTACTTTCTTATTTTGAGCCCCGGCCAAGGAAGAACATCACATTTTTGGTTGCTTGTTCTCTAGTTGGGGACTCTGAGAGGAAGCACCGTCAACAGAAGCAGATCAGCGAGTATTGCTTTGGGAAAGGGAACTTTGTACCCTTATGGCCTCCTCGGTGTCAGCCAAAATGTCAATCTCGAGGCAGGTGACAGAGCCCTGCGAGAGTCCTGAGTCAAACAAAAAATGAGGTTAGTAATGTTACCTATGGTATTACAAAGACAAAAGGAAAAAGGACTCAGGTTATCATAGCTCTTGGCCTTCCACCCATATTTGGGGGCCATTTCCTTCCACTGGCGGGATTCTGGTATTGTACTGTTAAAAATCTTCTAAAATCACTAGTCCAGGCCTTGAACCCGTGGTGGTTCCCACCAGGTAGATGAAACAAAAGAAATAAAAAGGTCAACAGTAACAGAAAACAAACTTTTCACGAAGAAAAGAAATGAGTCAAAAACTACAAAATTGATTATACGATTCAAGAAAAGGCAAAGCTTTGGCTGGGATGATTCCCCTAGTAGAGATGATGACAAATTGCTCCATCTACCTAAGATCATTTTCATCGTCCACACTGGTGAGAAGAGCGTGATGGCTAGGTTTGTTGATATTTATTTCTCTCCCACAAATTTTTTTGGGGGAGTATAGACTCATCATATGTGCTAGGGTTAGAATTTTCCCAGTCTTCTTGCACAACTGGCGTAGGCAAGCCATCGTTCGCCATATAGACGGGTCTACTTATTCTAAGGAGACTCGATACCGGTGGCAAAATTTCAAAATTACAGGATCGAGCCCTTCAATCGTCCCTAAGGAAAACGGACCCAAAGTAAAGGGGTACGTATATACATACGTAAAACCTTCCTTGGTGAAGGCAACCCACTCTATCATATCCGGAGCGAGGATGTTAAAGGTTTGGGAAGTTGCAGTCCTTTCTCACAGTAGGAATACTGGAAGGACAAATAGAGGAGGCGTGCTGTGACGAACCAAAGGGGTTATCACCTGTTTTCTCTCTCTTTCCGTGCTTCCGAGGCCTTGAAAACCTCATTTTTAGTTGCCTCGATTTGCGTTAGCAGTCGAGGCGAGTAGCCGGAAAGCTTGTATGTGAAATTATGTGAAAAATGCTAAAAATATGGTATTAAAATGAGTAAAGTTGACTTTGGTCAACATTTTGGTTAAACGGATCCGGACTCGTGATTTGACGGTCCCAGAGGGTCTGTAAAAAAATATGGGAATCGAGTGTATGCCCGAAATCGAAATTCGAGGTCCCGAGCATGAGAAATGAATTTTTAAAAGAAATTATTTTTCTGAAATTATTATGGAAATTGGAAATGAAATTTGATTAAAAGACTGTGGTATCGGGTCCGTATTTTGGTTCCAGTGCCCGGTACGAGTCTTATATATGGTTTAAGCACTTTTTGTGAAGTTTGGTTGAAATTGAATGTCGTTTGACGTGTTTTGGGCTTAAAACTCTAAATTTGAAAGTTTATGAAGTTTGAAGCAAAACTAGTGATTTTGAGGCATGATTCATTATTTTTGATTTTATTTTGGCGATTTGATCGCGCGAGTAAGTCCGTAGGAGGTTATTGAGGTTGTGTACATATTTGGTTTGGAGCCCCGAGGGCTCGGGTGAGTTTTGGAGAGGTATCGAATTGCATTTCTCATTTTTAGAAAAAAATCTGGTATCAGCTATCTGCAGGATTCGCATTTGCGAAGCCAGAGTTCGCAAATGCGAAGGTCCAGCTATCGCAAATGCGAAGGTCCAGCTATCACAAATGCGAAGGCTGGTTCGCAAATGCGAAACCAGCCTAGGCCGACCAAGGTTCGCAGATACGAAGCCAAACCTCGCAAATGCGATGGTCACTGATTCGCAAATGCGAGACCCATTTCGCAAATGCTAAGGTCCCATGGTAAGCCTGAGTTCGCAAATGCGAACAGTAGTGTCGCATTTCCAAGCCTGCAGGGTTCGCAATTGCGAACCCAACTTTGCATTTCCGATATCAGCAGCCCAACAAATTTTATACTTAGTCGAATTTTCATCACTTTTCACCATTCTTTCAAAACCCAAACACCATAGGCGATTTTTCAAGAACAATCTTCATCCCAAATCATTTTTAACTCGATTTTTACTCAATTCTTTCAATATTTAACGTCATTTAACATGTTTTCCACTTAAAATTAAGGATTTTCATGGGTGAAATTGGGGTTTTTGGGTAGAACCTAGGTTTTCTAAATATTGGGGATTCAGACCTCAATTTGAGGTTCGATTTCAAAATAAACTACATATTTGAGTTTGTGGGGGAATGGGTAACTGGGTTTTGGCTCGAACCTCAGATTTTGACCATGTGGGCCCAGGGGCAATTTTGGAATTTTTGGGAAAAACTCGGGAAATTCATTTTTATACATTCAAATTGATTCATTTAGTGTTTATTGAAGTAATTGAGCAATTTGTGATTAGATTCGAGCGAATTGGAGGTGGAATCACGGGGTAAAGCGATAGTTGAGGATTTAGTTGAATTCAAGGCTTTGAGATAAGTGTTTGGTTTAACCCTAGCTTAAGGGAATATGAGTTGAGTCTTGGTTTGCTACTTGCTAATTGATTAAGTAGGATGTATAGGCATGGTGACGAGTATCTATACATTGGTGTCTAGCATGACTGTGAGTCTTAATTTGATAATTGTACACTCTTGCTTGAACCTATGAAAGTCTTGACTAAATATTGGTATTATTAATGTTAAGAAGAAGTTGAATAGGATTGGTTATAGCTGACTCTCCCTTGTCGGGATATTTGACTTGTTGCTATTGTTCCCTTGCCAGAAGAGTATTGAATTGATTGTCCCCTTGCCGGGCTTGTATTGTGTATTGTGTTGAAAGAAAATGGAGCGGGTGGAACACCTACCGCAAGTGATATTGAAAAGGGAGCGGGTGGTACGCCTACTACAGGTGATATTGAAATGGGGGCGAGTGGTACGCCTACCACATGATATAATGAAACGAGAGCGAGTGGTATGCCTTAAAATGGGAGCGGGTGGTACGCCTACCACGAGACATTGAGAAATGGCATCGGGTTGCATGCCTGCAACGAGATGCGTTGAATATGAAAGTTGCCTTGTTTATTCATTATTGCTAGAAGTTAAACTGTAGATGTACTTTCCATTATCCCTGATATTTGTTTCTAACTGTTACCCCTGAAGCATGCTCCCCTCTCCAGTTTAAATGGTTATGTTCTTGCTATTTCTTTTTCGTTGTACTCGTATATATATGTTTGCACAGGTTTATATGGTGTCCAGTCTAGCCTCGTCACTACTTCGCTGGGGTTACCAGCAAATGGGGTTGGTTGTGCTGATGCTATGCTTTGTGCATTTTTGCACATGTCCAGGTTTTGAGGAGAAACAACAACTTTAGTTCGGGAGCATACCTTCAGTCCGGAGAGACCCGAGGTAGCCTTGCAGGCGTTCGCAGGCTCGGCGTCTCCCTTCTATCCTTACATTAGACTGTCATCTCTTTGTATTCGAGATAAACAGATTTATATTTCTTTCAGACTTTGTATTTAGTACTTCTTAGACATTCGTGAGTATGTGACTCCAGTTCTTGGGTAGAGATTATGTTAGAATTCAGTATCTTGTTTAACTAATTAAATTTAAGACTTCCGCTTATTATTGTTGAGTTTTCATTGTTTAAATATTATTGTCAAGGGATTGTTAAAAAGCTTGTTTATTAAAGAAAAAGTAACTACATTTGGCTTGCCTAGCTTCTACGAGTAGGCGCTATCACGACTCCCGAGGGTAGGGAAATGTGGGTCGTGACAAGTTGGTATCAGAGCACTAGGTTACATCGGTCTCACAACTCACGCACAAACTTGGTAGAGTCTGAGGGATCGGTACGGAGACATATGTATTTATCCCCCCGAGGCTACAGAGTTAGGAAAAGTTTCACATTTGTTCTTTCTTGTCGTGGGGTTCTGTTTCTCAATGCTAATTGAATTTCTTCTATCTTTTCTCGCAGATGGCAAGAACACGCACTTCCTCATCTACGGATCAGCAGTCCGAGCCCCAGGCAGCTCCCGCTAGGGGCAGAGGATGAGGCCGTGCTAGAGGTCGAGGGAGGGGTAGAGCTCAGCCCCGAGCAGCAGCACCAGTGGCGAAGCCTCAGGTTGACATTGACGAGAAGGTTCTGGCCCCAGCCGCAGTAGTTCCGGTGGGCCCAGCTCAGGTTAGTGGGGGCCAGCCCCGTTGTTATGCTCTTCAGGCTAGGCTCGAGGCTGAGGCTTCAGATGCAGTCATTACAGGTACGGTTCTAGTTTGTGATCGAGATGCTTCGATACTATTTGATCCAGGTTCTACATATTTATATGTTTCATCTTATTTCGCACCATGCTTGGTCATGCCTAGTGATGTTTTGGGTATTCCTATGTATGTGTGTACACCAGTGGGTGACTCTATCATAGTCGACCGAGTCCATCATTCATGTATTGCAGTGATTGGGGTTCTTGGGACCCGTGTAGACTTGTTGCTCTTAGATATGGTTGACTTTGATATTATTTTGGGTATGGACTGGTTATCATCCTATCATGCTATATTGGACTGCCATGCCAAGACTGTGACCTTAGCGTTGCCCGATATGCCTCGTTTAAAGTGGAGGGGCACTCCATGTCATTCTACCCGCTGGGTCATTTCATATGTGAAGGCTCGACATATGGTCGAGAAGGGGTGTCTGGCCTATTTGGCCAATGTTCGTGATTCTAGTGCTGAGGTTCCTCCTATAGATTCTATGCCTTTTGTTCGGGAGTTTCCAGATGTTTTCCCTTTAGACCTGCCAGGTATGCCACCCGACAGGGACTTTGATTTCTGTATTGATTTGGCCCCGGGCACCCAGCCCATTTCTATTTCACCATATCGTATGGCCCCGCATGAGCTGAAGGAGTTAAAGGACCAGTTGCAGGATTTGCTAGAGAAGGGTTTTATCAGACCCAGTGTTTCGTCTTGGGGCGCGCCAGTGTTATTTGTTAAGAAGAAGGACGGATCGATGAGGATGTGCATAGATTACCGATAGTTGAACAAGGTAACGATTAAGAATAAGTATCCACTACCAAGGATTAATGATTTGTTCGACCAACTTCAGGGTGCCAAGGTATTTTCCAAGATTGACTTAAGATCTGGCTACCATCAGTTGAGAATTAGGGCATCCGATGTCCCTAAGATAGTTTTCTGCACTCGATATGGGCATTATGAGTTCCTGGTCATGTCGTTTGGGTTGACCAATGCCCCAGCAGCATTCATGGAGTTGTTGAACCGAGTGTTCAGGCCATATTTGGACATGTTCGTGATAGTCTTTATTGATGATATTTTGGTGTACTCCTGCAGCCAGGAGGAGCACGAGCAACACCTTAGAGTGGTTCTTCAAACTCTGAGGGATAGTCAGTTATATGCCAAGTTCTCCAAGTGTGAGTTCTGGCTGAGCTCAGTAGCATTTCTGGGTCACATTGTGTCAGCAGAGGGTATTCAGGTAGACCCGAAGAAGATCGAGGCAGTCAAGATTTGGTCTAGACCAGCATCAGCTCGGAGATTCAGAGTTTCTTGGGGTTGACAGGCTACTATTGACGGTTTGGAGGGATTTTCATCTAGTGTAGCCCCGATGACCAGGTTGACCCCGAAGGGTGCCTAGTTCAGATGGTCGGATGAGTGTAAGGTGAGCTTTCAGAAGCTCAAGATAGCTTTGACTACGGGATCGGTGTTGGTTTTACCCACAGGATCAGGGCCTTATACAGTCTATTATGATGCTTCCCATATTGGGCTTGCTGCAGTGTTGATACAGGGTGGCAAGGTTATTGCCTATGCTTCGAGGCAGTTGAAGATTCATGAGAAGAACTATCCAGTGCATGACTTGGAGTTGGCAGCTATTGTTCACGCCTTGAAGATTTGGAGGCACTATTTATATGGCGTGGCATGTGAGGTGTTCACTGACCACAAGAGTCTTCAGTACTTGTTCAAGCAAAAGGAGTTGAATTTGAGGCAGAGAAGGTGGTTGGAGTTGTTGAAAGATTATGATGTCACCATTTTATATCATCCGGGGAAGGCCAATATGGTGGCCAATGCTTTGAGTAGGAAGTCAGCCAGTATGTGCAGTCTTGCTTATATTTCAGCCAGTCAGAGACTGCTTGCTTTGGATGTTCAGGCTTTGGCCAATCAGTTCGTGAGACTGGATGTTTCTGAGCCCAGTCGTGTGTTGGCTTGCACGGTCGCTAGTTCTTCATTATTGGAGCGTATCCGTTATCGGCAGTTTGATGATCCCCATTTGTGTGTCCTCAGGGACACGGTGCAGCGTGGAGGTGCACAACAGGTTACCTTAGATGCGGATGGAGTTTTGAGATTGCAGGGGCGTATTTGCGTGCCCAATGTAGATGGACTTCGAGAGTTGATCTTAGAGGAGGCCTACAGTTCCCCGTACTCTATTCATCCAGGCGCCGCAAAGATGTATCAGGACTTGCGACAGCATTATTGGTGGCGTAGGATGAAGAAGGATATTGTTGCATACGTGGCTCGGTGTTTGAACTGTCAGCAGGTTAAGTACGAGCATTAGAGGCCTGTTGGTTTATTTCAAAAGATTGAGCTTCCCGAGTGGAAGTGGGAGATGATCACTATGGACTTCATTACTGGACTTCCGTTGACTCGGAAGAAGTTCGATGCAATATGGGTTATTGTTGATAGGCTGACCAAGTCAGTACATTTCATTCCCGTGGTAGTCTCCTATTCATCCGAGAGATTAGCTGAGATTTATATCTGGGAGATTGTTCGCCTTCATAGTGTACCGGTATCTATCATTTCGGACCGGGGTACGCGGTTTACCTCGCGCTTCTGGGGTGCAGTTCAGCGAGAATTGGGCATAGGGGTTGAGTTGAGCACAACGTTTCATCCTCAGATGGATGGTCAGTCTGAGCGGACTATTCAGATTTTAGAGGATATGCTTCGGGCTTGTGTTATCGACTTTGGAGGTTCGTGGGATTAGTTCTTGCCCTTAGCAGAGTTTGCCTACAACAACAACTACCAGTCGAGCATCCAAATGGCTCCTTATGAGGCTTTATATGGTAGGCGGTGTCGGTCTCCGATTGGGTGGTTTAAGCTGGAAGAGGCTTGGTTGATAGGTACGGATTTGGTTCAGGAGGCCTTGGACAAGGTCAAGGTCATTGAGGAAAGGCTTCGTTCGGCTCAGTCCAGGCAAAAAAGCTATGCAGATCGTAAGGTTTGAGATGTAGCTTTCATGGTTGGTGAGCGAGTATTGCTCCGAGTGTCGCCTATGAAGGGCGTGATGAGATTTGGGAAGAAGGGCAAGCTTAGCCCTAGATTCATTGGTCCGTTCGAGGTTCTCGATCGAGTGGGAGAGGTGGCTTATAGACTTGCATTGCCGCCTAGATTATCAGCCGTGCATCCAATTTTTCATGTATCCATGCTTCGGAGGTATCACGGCGATCCAGCCCACGTGTTAGATTTCAGCACTGTCCAGTTGGACAAGGATTTATCTTATGAGGAAGATCCGGTAGCTATTCTAGACCGGCAGGTTCCTCAGTTAAGATCCAAGAGTTTTCCCTCTATTCGTGTTTAGTGGAGAGGTCAGCCCCCTAAGGCATCGACCTCGGAGCCCGAGTCTGATATGCGGAGTCATTATCCTCATCTATTTCCCGACTTAGGTACTTCTTTCTTTTGTCCGTTCGAGGACAAACGATTATTTTAGAGGTGGAGAATGTGACGACCCAAAGGGATCATAACCTATTTTCTCTCTCTTTCTGTGCTTCTGAGGCCTTAGAAACCTCATTTTTAGTTACCTCGATTTGCGTGTGCAGTCCTGGCGAGTAGCCGGAAAGCTTGTATGTGAAATTCTATGAAAAATGCTAAATATTTGGGATTAAAATGAGTAAAGTTGACTTTGGTCAACATTTTGGGTAAACGGACCCAGACCCGTAATTTGACGGTCCCGGAGGGTCTGTAGAAAAATATGGGACTCGGGCGTATGTCCAAAATCGAAATTCGAGGTCCCGAGCCCGAGAAATGAATTTTTAAAAGAAATTGTTTTTCTGAAATTATTAAGGAAATTGGAAATAAAATTTGATTAAAAGACAATGGTATCGGGCCCGTATTTTGGTTCCGGCGCCCAGTACAAGTCTTATATATGGTTTAAGTGCTTTCTGTGAAGTTTGGTTGAAATTGGATGTCGTTTGACGTGTTTTGGGCTTAAAACTCTAAATTTGAAAGTTTATGAAGTTTGAAGAAAAACTAGTGATTTTGAGGCATGATTCGTTGTTTTTATGTTATTTTGACGATTTGATTGCGCGAGTAAGTCCGTAAGAGGTTATTGAGGTTTTCTGCATATTTGGTTTGGAGCCCCGAGGACTCGGGTGAGTTTGGATAGGTGTCGGATTGTATTTCTCATTTTTGGAAAAAAATCTAGTATCAGCTATCTGCAGGATTCGCATTTGTGAAGCCAGAGTTCGTAAATGCGAAGGTCCAACTATCGCAAATGCGAAGGCTGGTTCGCAAATGCGAAACCAACCTAGGCCGGCCAAGGCTCGCAAATGCGAAGCCAAACTTCGCAAATGCGATGGTCACTGATTCGCAAATGCAAAAGTCCCTTGGTAAGCCTGAGTTTGCAAATACGAACAGTAGCGTCGCATTTCCCAAGCCTGCAGGGTTCGCAATTGCGAACCCAACTTTGCATTCCCCATATCCGCAGCCCAGCAAATTTTATACTTAGTCGAATTTTCATCACTTTTCACCATTCTTTAAAAACCCAAACACTATAGGCGATTTTTCAAGAACAATCTTCATCCCAAATCATTTTTAAGTTGATTTTTACTCAATTCTTTCGATCTTTAACATCATTTAACATGTTTTCTTCTTAAAATCAAGGATTTTCTTGGGTGAAATTGATGTTTTTGGGTAGAACCTAGGTTTTCTAAAAATTGGAGATTTGTACCTCAATTTGAGGTCCGATTTCAAAATAAATTACATATTTGAGTTCGTGGGGGTAACGGGTTTTGGCTCAAACCTCGGGTTTTGATCACGTGACCCGCGGGCGATTTTGGAATTTTTGGAAAAAACTTGGAAAATTTATTTTTATGTATTCAAATTTATTTATTTAGTGTTTATTAAAGTAATTGAGCAATTGTGATTAGATTCGAGCGAATTGGAGGTGGAATCGCGGGGTAAAGCGATAGTTGAGGATTAAGTGGAATTCAAGGCTTTGAGGTAAGTGTTTGGTTTTACCCTAGCTTGAGGGAATAGGAGTTGAGTCTTGGTTTGCTACATGCTAATTGATCGAGTACGATGTATATGCATGGTAACGAGTATCTATATATTGGTATCTAGCATGACCGTGAGTCTTAATATGATAATTGTACACTCTTGCTTGAACCTATGAAAGTCTTGACTAAATATTGGTATTATTAATGTTAAGAAGAAGTTGAATAGGATTGGTTATAGCTAACTCTCCCTTGTCGGGATGTTTGACTTGTTGCTATTGTTCCCTTGCCGGGAAAAGTATTGATTTGATTGTTCCCTTGCCGGGAAGAGTATTGAATTGATTGTCCCCTTGCCGGGCTCGTATTGTGTATTGTGTTGAAAGAAAAGTGAGCGGGTGGTACGCCTACCGCAAATGATATTGAAAAGGGAGTGAGTGGTACGCCTACCACAAGCAATATTGAAATAGGAGCGAGTGGTACGCCTACCACATGATATAATGAAATGGGAGCGAGTGGTGCGCCTACCACACATGATATATTGAAATGGGAGCGGGTGGTATGCCTACCACGAGACATTGACAAATGGGATCGGGTTGCACGCCTGCAACGAGATGCGTTGAATAAGAAAGTTGCCTTGTTTATTCATTATTGCTAGAAGTTAAACTGTAGATGTACTTTCCATTATTCGTGATATTTGTTTTTAATTGTTACCCCTGAAGCATGCTCCCCTCTCCAGTTTAAATTGTTGTGTTCTTGCCTTTTCTTTTTCGTTGTACTCGTATATATATATCTGCATAGGTTTATGTGGTGTCCAGTCTAGCCTCGTCACTACTTCACCGGGGTTAGGCTAGACACTTTCCAGCACATGGGGTCGGTTGTGCTGATGCTACACTCTGTGCATTTTTGCACAAGTCCAGGTTTCGAGCAGCAGTAGCAGCTTTAGTTCGAGAGCATACCTTCAGTCCGGAGAGACCCGAGGTAGCCTTGCAGGCATCCGCAGGCCCCGCGTCTCCCTTCTATCCTTACATTAGACGGTCATCTCTTTGTATTCGGGATAAACAGATTTATATTTCTTTCAAACTTTGTATTTAGTACTTCTTAGATGTTCGTGAGTATGTGACTCCAGTTCTTGGGTAGAGATTATGTTAGAATTCTGTATCTTGTTTAACTAATTAAATTTAAGACTTCCACTTATTATTGTTGACTTTTCATTGTTTAAATATTATTGTCGAGGGATTGTTAAAAAGCTTGTTTATTAAAGAAAAAGTAACTATATTTGGCTTGCCTAGCTACTTCTACGAGTAGGCGCCATCACGACTCCCGAGGGTGGGAAAATTCGGGTCGTGACCGGTGCCTACTAACGGCCTAAGTCTTTGGAAGCGCAGATGGAACCTTCTCTTGGAAGTCATTAACGGTAATTAGGTGTTTGGGTATGATGGTATTTACAGTGGGAGGCTCGGAAACAACGTCAACTTTTTTTTCTTTGTTTCTCTTTAGGCCTCCACTGCAGAGAAGACCAGAGTTTCTAAAAGATGCAGTAGAAGAAGCTATGGTAGTAAAAAGGCAGTAAATTTTATAGAGAAAGTTAGAAAAGATGAAAGTTTTCTACGCATGAGGAGATTGAGTGCAGAGAAGACGATAAACTTATGAAAACTTTGGAAGTAAAAGAGGTAAAATAATGAGTATATGTAACGATTAGACGGCGAAAATCGTGATCATGATTACCCCGAGAACAAGCATAAATGTTGCTAAATCATGGGGCAACACGTGTTCGTGGTATTAAATGCGAGAAGACGTGCGTCTTTTCAAGCACGATCATTCACAAAAATTTCAGTGAACTATTGAAGCTATCGGTGTGATTGATCAGACAAACTCAATTCGTTTTAGGAAGCAACCTCTCCCCTCCCATGTGGGCTCATCCCTGAGTCTAATGCCTTAACGACTAGGGAAGGGGGCAAGGACATCCTTTTATTCTTAGTTCGTGGGAATTTCTTCCATCACTAACCAGTCAGCTCGGCTAGCAGGCTTTTGTGTTCGAACCTCGAATCCGGACCTGTTCGACCAGCCTAGATCCATCAACAAACCTAGGTCCAATATTTGCGTATACGAGCTAGCCATCACAAATTCTCATCTCAAGGGCATTTCCGCCAATCACTTCAACAATGCCAAAATGCCCTATTCCTTGAGTAACTGGATAAATCGGTGGATCACACACTTGGAGACAGGGATAGAGGCATGCTTGATTCTTTAGAAAGTATACAAGTGTTGAAAGAGTGAAGTCTGGGGACAAGAGTAAACGTGAGGAATGCCACTTCTTATTCAGGAGATTTTCCACCAAGAAAGGTATCTTCACCAACTTCCCGGTAAAAAAAAGATATGTCATCGAAAAGCAGGGAGACTATCTGTATAGGATAAAATTAATTTATAATAAATAATCGAATGATAGCATGACGCGTGGGATCGAAGACAGGTAAAAGGCGAATCAAGTAAACCAGTACTGGAAACAATAGTTGCAATATGCATTGGGTAAATCTCGAAGGGAGCATTGTCAATGGGAGCATATATTATATTTGCCATCGGATAACATCCAATGAATAATATCCTCTAACATTAAATAGGCAGCCGTTGCAGAGAATATTTGCATTCATGGCCTGACGTTGCATATTCATCAATGAGTCCTTTATTATCATTTAAGTGGGGCTTGATCATAGGATCTTGTTTTCTTAGGTATAACTATAAATAGTATGCTCAACAGCAATTTTAACATATGACATTCTTGGCAAAATATATGTTGCATTCCATTTTCGCTCTCAATCAAACAACTTTATTTTCTCTTTTACATTGTTCTCATATCTGCCTCTGAGACGCTCCTCTCGGGCAGAGACATGTCATCTTCTTCAATTATAGTCGCTCTTACTTTTAATCTTATTTATTTGCTATTTTTGGATCAAATCAATTCACTTGTCTATTAGCCACAAATAACCATTTTTGGGTAAACATATATTACAAAAGTAAAGCAAAATTACATACCTCATTCTACACTAGCTACAAGAATCAGACTTTCAGGGATCAATTCACCCCCCCCACCCCCCCCTACACACACACCCTTTTTAAGGATCAGAATTAGACTAACTTTATGAACCATTTTCCTTTTGATCATAGTCATTTTTCTTTTTGTGCTTATTAATTCAGCTTGTAATTAGATATGTCATCAATTGATTGTTGAATTTCCATACAATGGAAGCCATTAGTATTACAGAAGTACTATTCACCCTTCTACATTTTATAATCTCTTAATGGTTTCGAAGTTAAGTGATTTTTGTTCTCTGATAAATTAAACAGTAAGTTATATTGGTAAGATCAAGTTTTACTTTTTTTTTTGGCTCTCACCCGTTGTTCAGTATTTGTAATGGAGCCTCGACTAATTTAGTGTTACATTGCGTAAGTTTCAATTAAAAGGGAAAACGCTCCCTATTAAAAGGTCTAGGGTTTATTCTTTAGCCATAGGTCTAGGGTTTATTCTTTAGCCATATGATATCTATGAAGAAAAGTTTAGCATCTCTTCTGATAACAACAGCTTTGTTTATTTTCATGTGGAAGATGGACAAAAATAAAAGGATGGAAATTTCAAATATGCCAAATGGTGTTGCTTTAGTCATATGATAACCAAGTTCATCATCTATGACGTGCCAAACAATTGTTCTTTCCTTCTTTGTCATTTTAATTTGGAAGTATAATTGTTTTCTTCTAGCTAATGTTGATCACACGCATCATTTTCAAAATATAATTCATTTGAATGTTAATTTGATGGGAGTTGTTTTGGCTGATATTAGCTATTTCTTGGCAATTCTTGCTAATTAAAGAGCATAAGTTAGGTACACATTTTGGTGCCATTTGCATCAATACTGTCATGACTCAAGCATTATTTTTCATGCCGTGACCAACACTTAACTAGAAACTAAGCGAATTTGGAACGATAAGATTGGTAATCCAATTTGATGAAAAGTGTCTTTCATGTTATTCATGGTATTTTGGAATATTGATTTAAGACCTTATTGTTCCTTTTGGAAAGTACTGCTACCAATTCTAAGATTTAGTCCAAACCAAAAGAATGAGTAGATTTTTTTCATTTTGGGAATAATGCAGCAAAAATGTGCTATCAACATGTCAAAGAGCAATATTAGTCAGTATAAGTTAAAGATTACTCATTTTCAAGAGGATATATATTCTCTTCAGGAGTCATATGCCACGTGCTTGATCTCCTTCTTCTTTTGACAAAATCGTTGAAGACAGAGATAGGATTGAGCTCAAACGAGCTCTAACGGAGGAAAAACAGTAGCCTAGCTAAGAGAGAAAAGAGAAGTGAGAAGCTTCGAGAAGCATAATTGGGAAAAATATAAATTGAATATTCTAATCTGCGAAGAATATCCAAAGCTCCTATATATACACGTGGCTTGTCTTGCTCACTCACTTGACAGTTGACAATAGCTGTTTACTAACTAACAACAACTAACAACTATTAACATCTAATGTCTACTAATAAAGCTAACTAACTGAAAAAGAATATTAAGAGAAAAATAGGAAGAAGGTAAATACAGTGTGTAACTAATAACAAATCTCAATACTCCCCTCCCCCTCCCCCCTCAAGTTGGAAGGGAGGAATGCACTACCAACTTGCTGAGTAGATCTGAATGTTTGATTCCAGTTAAGGACTTAGTGAAGATGTCTGCGAGCTGCTCATTAGTATATATATGGTGTAAAGAGATCAATCCCTCTTGCAACTTGTTTCTAACAAAATGACAGTCTTCTATGTGTTTTGTGCGCTCATGAAATACAAGATTTCTGGCTATCTGCAAAGCTGCTTGGCTGTCACAAAACACTGGAATGGGAAGATTCATGGGATACAGTCAACTCTTCAAGGAGTGTAACCAACCAAACTCGCTCACCCACAACTTGTCTAGCTGCTCTATACTTCGCTTCAGCTGAAGATAAGGATATGGTGGACCGTTTCTTTGATTTCTAACGAGACTGTTTCCAGCAACACAATATAATCACTGACTAACTTTCTAGCCTCAGGGCGTGTTGCCCAATCTGAGTCACAAAAGGTTCTTATTCCATAATCCTTGCCGTTGGAAAAGAAGATTCCCAAACTTGGATCACCCTTTAGATATCTCAAAACATGATATGCAGGTCCCATATGACTTTCTCTAGGTGACTGCATGTATTGACTGAGGTGCTGGACACTATAGGATATATCAAGCCTTGTATTGGTCAAGAAATGCAGCTTACCTTCCAGTTTTTTGTAGTTGGAACTGTCAATCAACAAAGGACTTTCATCTGCCTTCAGCTTTATAGAAGGATCAAGGGGTGATGTTAGGCTGGAATATTGGGCACATTCAAACTCTTTCAGCAGATCCATAGTGAAATTTCTAGTAGATATCAACACTCCATCTTCTTTGTAAAGTACTTCCATTCCTAAGAAGTAGAGTAACCTTCCTAGATCTTTTATCTTGAAAGCTTCTTGCAGGAAACTTTTCAAAGAATCATCTCTTCCTGGTGAGTCCCTGTTACAATAACATCATCTGTATATACAACTACAAACACCAATTAAGGTCCCTTGTTTTTGTGAAACAAGGAGTAGTCTAACAGTGAGTGTGTGTATCCTTTGGAACATAAGGCTGAAGTTAATTTCTCATACCGTTGCTTGCTTGCTTGCTTGAGTCCATATAAAGACTTATTTAGCATGCATACTAAACCTAGCTTCTCTATTACTAGTCCCTGAGGTACCTTCATATATACTCTGTCATGGAGATCTCCATGAAGAAAGGCATTGTTGACTTCTAATTGAAACATCTGCCAACCTTTCTTCACAGCAGTTCCTACTAGTGCCCTCACAGTTGTCATTTTTATAACAGATGAGAATATTTCAGTGTAATCTATCCCTGCTTTCTATGTGTACCCCTTTACCACTAATCTAGCCTTAAACCTCTCAATACTACCATCAGACTTGTATTTTATTTTATACACCCACTTATACCCTGTTACACTTTTACCAACTGTTAATGGTACAAAAATCCATGTATTGTTGGCCATTAAGGCCTCAAACTCTTGATTCATGGCTAACTGCCATGCAGGGCTTACAACTGCCTCTTCAAAAGAAACAAGTTCACACTCATGTGAAATATTTCTTACCAATTGCTGAATGTCAGAACTTAACACATTAAGAGAGATATATTGTGCATTAGGTATATGAGTAGCAAAGGAAAGGGAAGAGTTACTGTCATTTGAAAAATCTGACTGTGGGGAGGATTGATTCTGTAGGTCATGTATCTTAGGGAGAGAATAGTTATAGTCTTTTAGGTATGTAGGAACTTTGTGTGTTCTATAGGGTCTAGTTTGTGTGGGGCCTAAAAGATGTTCTTGTTGGCTTGAAATAATTGGACTATTTATATTAGGTGGAGATTCTTGGTGTTCACTGTTAGGTGACATCTGTTCACTGTGATTGAACTCTGTGAACTGTGTCTTGTTCGAGCTGGACTGTGGTGAGAACTACCCATGTGGAGGTTCAGGTGACACTACATTATGATGTTGATTTAATGGGTTTGAAGCTATTTCTATGGGAGGAAAGAAGTCAGAAGCTAAGTCTGTATTGACTTGAGGAAAGAAGGAAAAACTTTTACTTAGAGAGCAAAGTGAAAGGAAAGACATCCTCATGGAAGAATACATGATCTTGAAACATGGATCCTTTTTGTAATTAAATGTAACACTTTGTCACCCTTTGTCACAAAGGGGTGCCCCACGAATACATGAGGTAGAGTTCTAGCTTCAAATTTGTCCCTATGAGTCTTAAGTATTATAGGGAAACACAGACAACCAAAACTCTTAAGGTGTGAATATGAGGGCTTTCTCTTATAGAGTATTTCAAGAGGGCATTTTTCCTTGAGAGAAGAAGAAGGTAGTCTGTTTATTATGTAAATGGAGGTAAGAATGTACTCTTCCCAATACTATAAGGGTAGTTTTGATTGATACAATAGTGCCCTTGTTGTCTCTAGTAAGTACTTATATTTTCTCTCTACTACCCCATTTTGTTGGGGTGTATATGGACAGGTTCTTTGATGAGTGACTCCCAAGGATTGAAAGAAGGAGGTAGTTTCCAAATTAATGAACTTAGTCCCATTGCTTGTCCTTATAGTTTTGACAGAGGTGTCAAATTGAGTTTTCACCATAGCAAAGAGGCCTTTTATGGTTTGTAGAGTATTGATCTTACAACTCAACAGATGTGTCCATGTACACCTACTGTAATGATATACAAAGGTGATGAAATACCTGTGTCTATCATGAGTTGCAATGTGATATGGTACATGCAATATTTCAAAGATTTTAGTTGTAAGTGTGGTTCTTTCGGGAAAAAGTAGTCTACTTTGTTTTGCCATTGGGCATATAGGGCAAATAAAAAGTTGTGTAGGTGTAAATCTGATAGGTACCTCATTGATCCCCTTCATCTTGGCAAATAGAACATGTCCCAGTCTATTGTGACATAAAAGTTTAACCATGTTTCCATCAGATGTAGATGTAAAAGTAGAGATAGAAGTAGATATATTTAACATAGAAATATTTTCTTTACTACTTGAGGATGAAGTATCAACACTGGAGTATTTATGCGAGTCAACACACTTCTTATTACAAGCATGATGTGAAATAGGCAAACTAGATACAACGGAAAGAACAAGATGTGAATGAGAGTGTGCATTATTCTTATCTGGTATACTAGATGAAACTTGAGTAAGGGTTAGAGTAGATAAAACATTCTTGCAGAATTCTGAAATGTGATAGTATAGGCCATTAGAAGCCTTACCAATCTCCAGAGGTCTCTTCAGTGAAGGGGCCTGTAGAAGAATACATGAAAATTTGTTAAAGATAACAAAGCAATCAAACTGAATTGTCAAACAACGGATAGACATTAGGTTAAACTTGAAAATGGGTACAAAAAGAACTCTTTTGAGGATGAATTTAGGACTCAAAACCATATCACCTACTAGTGTTACCTTCACTTTGTATCCATTAGACAGTGTGACTAGGAAAGGATAAACTAAGGTTTTGATATTAGTTAGAATGGATATGTTGTATGTTATGTGATTTGTGGCCTCGGGATCTAGTATCCAAGAGTCAACATTTGTTTCAAAATATTCATATGAAGGAACACTAGAATCAGAAGAAGTAGAACAAGCTGAAATACCTGCAAAATTTACTGCTCCAACCTTCATTTCAGAATTATCTTCTGTGCTTTTAGTCTGAAAATTTTCTAGAATACAGATTAATTGATTATACTGCTCTTTGTTCAAGTTCTCATCACTCGTCCTTCTTCTTGAGCATGTGGCCTTTTCCCATCTCTCATGCCTGTGACCTTGTCCCCATAATCTCCAAAGACATTTGCAACTACTCGCTTTCCCTTATTGAACTTAGAGTCTTGTAGATAACCATGGAGTTTGTAGCACCTATCCTTGGTGTGCCTTGGATTCTTACAATAGTCACAAACTGGTCGTGGCCTATTTGTGGGGTAACTTCCTTTGAAACCAGTCCCACTTGATTGGTTATAAGCTCGAGTAGGAACTCCCTCTAGATCTATTTCCTTGTTGACCATAAGTAGTTCTTAAATTGTTGTTTGCTTCCCTATTCACACTTAAGGCACTAGAATCAATCATCAATTGATTGTTTTGCTTCATATAACTTTGTTTCTCCTCTTGGACGAGAATGGAAGATGCTTGTGCTAGGGAAGGTAAGGGGTTCATCATCAGAATGCTTCCCCTAACAACAGTGTAAACTTCATTTAATCCCATTAAAAACTAAATTAACCTCCTGTCCTGTTCAGCCTTATGCATACTCGCCTTGGCCACATGTGCACTGGCATTTGCATTGAGCATGAGCATTCAGGGTATTCAACTCTTTCCATAGCTTCTTCATCTTAGTGTAGTATCCAATAATATCCAGTGTTCCTTAGCTCAAATCATTTATTTCTTTCTGCAGATGATATATTTTTGCCCCATTGGTTTGATCTTACCTGTCCTCCAAATCTTCCCAAAGCTCTTTGGCACCGTTCACATACTGCAGGCTATCTGTTAAGTCCTTTGATAGAGAGTTAAAAATCCACGAAGTCACTACATTATCACACCGGTCCTATTGATCAAAGGTAGGGTCCTTTGAGTCTGGTTTCCCGCACTTACCATTTATGAAGCCTACTTTACTCTTCACAGAAAGAGCCCTAAGCACTCCTTGCCTCCATGATCTGTACCCCGATCCATCAAAAACTATTGATACAAGCATGGAAACGGCATTTTTGGATGGATGCATGTAAAGCGCATTAGTTGAATCAAATAGCGGATTGGTGGAATCTGATGTGTTCTCTTCAATAGCCATGCCTTTAATTGATGACTGTGTGCAGAAGAACCTCAATTAATGAATTTCAATTCCGATCTCAACTTTAGGGCTGACTCAGATCTCAACTGAAAGAACACTGAAATTAGATCTTTCTGGACCAAAGAAAACAAAATTGAGCTAGAGATTAGAACCTCCACTCCGATACCATGACAAAATCGTAGAAGACAAAGATAAGATTGAGCTCAGATGAGCTCTAATGGAGGAAAAATAGTAGCCTTGCTAAGAGAGAAAAGATAAGTGAGAAGCTTCGAGAAGCATAATTGGGGAAAATGTAAATTGAATATTTCAATCTGCATAGAATGTCAAAGCCCCTCTATATACACGTGACTTGTCTTGCTCACTCACTTGACAGTTGGCAATAGTTGTTCACTAACTAACAACAACTAACAGCTATTAACATCTAATGTCTACTACAAAGCTAACTAACCGAAAAAGAATATTAAGAGGAAAATAGGAAGAAGATAAATACAATGTTTAACGAATAACTAATCTCATTCTCTTTTCATTTATTTTATTTGGATCTCAATTTCAATTTAAATTGCTATAAGTATTTTGATTTTTGAGCACATGTTTGTTGGTAAAAAATAAATAAACTCAAGTAGTATTTTTTCGAACTTATCAATAAGCTAGACCGATACTGCAAGTTGTTTCATGCCATAAATAAACTCGAATACTCAATAAATTTGTTCGACATGTAGATTCACATCTCTCACAATAAACACATTTATTTGTTCGTGGAGAAGGAGAAATTTATTTAGCCATACAACCGCCTCAAGATATTATTCTAATACATCAGCGGGCATGGTCGGAAACATTAAGTACATCCTATACACGTAAATGTTTACTGAATGTGACATTGGGTGTATACGTTTTTGAATATCATAAAATTTTGATTTAGTAAATTTAGAAACGAATTATGTAATCATACATTTATATGCCAGATGAATCAATGAGTTATCATAATTTTCTAATCAACCCTTCTAGATTGGTTTATGAGATATGAAGGAGGCCAAAATACTTTGATTTCTTGTGTTTTTGCAAACAAGATCACACTTTTAAAATTAAATCAATGAAAAAATTCCATCCACTAATTATTTGGCATGCACATGGATTGCAAAAAAATTGTAGATAGAATTCAAGGATTGTCCTTTATAGTTTATATGAGTCCACCAAACTATTTAGTACAGGTCCTCTATGAGTTTCCACTGAAAATACTAATAAAACAGTAAGTAAATAAGATAGGAAGTTTTACATGGAAAAATCCATGCTCAAGGGGATAAAAAATCACGACCTACACTGGTAAGATTTCATCTTCACTATGATCAACTTTTAGATTACGGCCTATGCAATCTAGGAATTAAACTCTTAATCCCTCACTAACTCATAATACACCTATTACAAGTCACTTTGCAATACACCTATTACAAAGACTTCAACTCTTGACTAACTCTAGTCACGACACAAACACAAAGGATTTATGGTTTTAGGGGTTCCTAAGTAACGTTTCTAGCTAAGCAATTTAGGAAATGAAGAACAACTATAAAGTTAAAACTCAACTAAGGCCAACACAATAATAGATTTAGGAACTGGTCCGTAGTAGCGTTTAACTTTGTTCTTGAGGCTCTTGAGAATTAAATTTGGTGTCTCTGAAGGCTTGAATGCTTGAAGTGAATTCTCAAGTATTCAAGTGATGTTTTGTTGTAATACTTTTGTTAATACACCTTTGATGACATCACTTGAATGATGTAAGCACTTGGTTGGTCAAAGGACAAGTGACTGCAAAATTGCTATATTATGTGCATTGTTTCTGTGACAGTCACTTTCCAGCTGTGCACAGTTGACTTTCGTACTGTTGTTAGGGAAACACAAGGGACCGGGTCCCTGTCTTGTTTCTCTATCTTCTATATTTGCAGCAGTTCACATTAGCTGGAGTCCTAGCTGGAATCCGTTCATTAGCAATGTGTACCAAGTGTGTCAGGTTCCCTATCTGTTTCTTGACAATAAGTTTGTTAGATCATCAAAACATAAGGCAAAGACATTGAAAACCCATCAATTTTCCCATTTTTGATGATGACGAACTTAGACATTGATAAAAATTATTTAGAGCAGAAATAACCAGATGAAGCAACAAGAACTTCACAAGTTCCCCTTGACTTTATGTTTCCCCCTTAATTAGATCCCTGTTTCAATTATACTTCCCCTTTTTGGCATCATTAAAAATACACAAGTAGGCAAGCAGCATGAAGAAGTCTAGCCTAGCTAACTCATACCACTTATGTGCACACAACATGATAGAAAAGAGAAACAGAGAACACAAGTAATAAGATAGCAAAAGAGGATAGTTTTTATGTAGAAACATATGCCTTTGTTTGTAAAGCAAAGGCTAGATTGGACTATTTGAAATTAGGAGCAGTACTTTACATCCCATCCATATCAAAACAAAAGAAACAAACACAACTACCAAGACATTAAAACACAAAATAGACAATCCAGAAATTGGTCACTAAAATGGTTACTTAGGGGGGCACTAGGAGTAGATGGCTTGAAAGCCGCAGTAAGAGTTTGGAGAACCAGGTCTGTTCGGGCATTTGCCGACTTTTTCTCATTAAGCAGTTCTGCTTTCAGGTTCTCCACTTGTGCCCTGGGATCAACATTTTCTTTTGTCAAACAAGCCACCTCCTCATTTGACTCCGGGGCCTCTTGGGCCTGTTGACCATCCAGGATAGCGTTCCTAGCTTTCAACCTTCGAATCTCTTTAGTTACAATATTTTGAGGACTAATGAGCTGGGAGATTTTTGATGTACTGCCTAACCCCCCATTCTTTTCAATGCACTCACATTCTTCCAAAGTTGTTTGAGAGAAGTTCTGATTCTTGGTTCCTACCTTGACTTTCCCCAGTGTCACCTTGAAAAACTTAAACACTTGCGTAAGTAGAAACCCATATGGAAGACCATGATTGCCATCCTTAAAGGTTTCTACCTTTTGTATATGTTCGATCATGATGGCAGGCAAGTTCACAGGTGTAAATCCATCCAGTTGCTCCATTAGAAACAAGTTAGACTTGGAAGTCATGGACCTCCTCTCAGCACGGGGTAACAGAACTTTATTCACCAACTCGAAGAGCAACTGATGAATATGGAGTAATGCCTTCTTGTGAAACTGGTCCCCCTTTTGGTTCAAATTATCCTTCACCATAACATTTTGGAAGTTTGACCCACACACATCTTTCACAGTAGACACACCAACCGTAGGGACTTTAAGAATATCCCCGAGAAGACTCACATCAAATACGATATCCACCCCATTAACCAGGGCTCAAATATGGTCAGTATCAACGGGAAAGAGGTTAGGATAGAAGCTTTAAACTTCTTCCTCATACACCTTGGGTGCATCCATTTGGAATAGATGCCCCCACCATTGAAACTCAACCATTCCAAGGACTTGTCTCATACCAGCCATATCAGAAATTGTTGGGTCAAAAGTGCGACCTATCAGAACCTTTTGGGGCCTTAATCGTTTGGAAGTAGAACTAGTTTCAATCCTCATCTTTTTCATAGAAATAGGTTCCTTAACAGGTTCAAACTTTCTCTTGCCAGACTTCACACCACTTGCCCTTAGACTTTACCAACACATCCATACCAGAAGCTGATGGTTCACTCACAACATCTTTCAACTTTGAACTAGGGGTTGTTACATTCTCCACCGAAGTGGATTGCTTCTTCTTCTGATACCTTCTTACTAAGGAACTAGGTTCCTCTGTTGTTTCCTCCTCAACTTCCACCACAAGGACATCCTTGTCACACACTATTTCATTATTTTTTCACCAGTCTCCTATTTTTTGTCTTACTGCTCTTTTGAAGGGCAGAGTCATAAGCTACATTTGCTTGCAACCTAGTAGTAGGCCGCTTAGTAGAAAAGTCAGGAGTGATCACTACCCTTCGCTTGACTATGAATGCATCAAGAGGAGTGTTGTCTTGATCTTCCTCATTGCTAGACCTCATCTCAGGGACTAGAATGTCCAAAGGCACAACAACAAAGGGAGGAGGAGGTGCAGGAGCAGAACTGGATTGGGAGTGAGAACCTTGACCTTTTTCCTCAGGAGAGGGGTCAGGTTCCTCACAAGAGGGTCCAGTAGTTTCTGCTGCTGCAGAGCCTTCAATAGCCACCATGGCTCCTTCTCCCACCAGTCCCTGTGTCTCATTCCTCTAAAACTTGGGTACACTAGAAATTACTGTAGACATGTGATTTTTGACCCTCCGCAAGATTTTTTATAATTTAGCGTGTAAATATTTAGGTTAGGCCTAATAGCTCTATTTCAATTAATTTTGACATTTTTACTTTATTTTAGTACAAGAAAAATAAAAATTACAAAAAATATTTTAGTTTATGTATTTTTCATAAATTTTGAAAAAAATACAAAAAATAGTACCTTATTTTTATTTTTATATAATTTCGAAAATACAAAAATAGTTTCATGTCTAGTTTAATTAATTAAGATTAGCCCCAGCATTGTGTAGTATTTCTATCTTATTTAAAATAATAATAATAATAATAATAATAATAATATATATATATAATAATAATAATAATAATAATAATAATAATAATAATAATAATAATAATAATAATAAAACATTCATTGTGTAGTCTAGGAACCCTTCTAGACTATTCTTTGGGATAAAAAATAAATAAAAAGACCCTAAGAACTTAACACAAAAGGACCTAGGGACTAATTGACAAATACACAAAATTACACCTAGACCTAGACTCTACCTATAAATAATACTTAAAAAAAAAATCTGAAAGGGGAACAATCTCTGAAGAAATTAGAGAAGGAAGCAGCGCCGCTATAGAACAACGAGCCCTCCTGTATTTTTCATATTTCTCATCGTTCATCTACATAAAGGAACCTATAACAAGACTCTAACACAAAGAAACGAGCGCAGCTTTTCAACACGACCCCAGCCCCCTGTCATCATCTTCTTCGTTACTCTCAAAAAATAATAGACCTAGCAGCCATAGACAGAGAAAAGTTGTTGTTTCTTCTTCATAAAACAAACAGACCATTCTAAAACGCGCACACACAGTCACGCGCACGAACAGATTTCCGAAACATAGAGTTTAACTGAAGCTGAGAATCATTTTTGTGTTTGAATCCGTTGCCAGTCGCCTATTTGAGGTTCGATTCTCCGAATCCGTGTTCAGGTTTGCTGTTGCCGATGGTTTCTGTTCGAGACTCTATTTTCCGGCCATGTAACGCATCCGGAGGTTCTGAGATATAGAGGTCAATTTTCGCTTCCTTTTTGTACTATTTGATTCTGTTCTTATAATTTGTTTAAGTGAATTTTTGTTGTAATAATCCGTATTATATGGTTGTCAGTTTGATGTTGATATAAGGTAAATCTACGTTCATAGAAAATGTTTTAACATTGTTGATGGTGATTACCTAGTTCGTTATCATATCTATCCTGAAGTTGTATTCATATAGATAAAAACTTGCCCATTTCTTTCTTTTCGTTTCTACATTTGCGGACTTTTTCAGAATTGTTAGGATTATGGCCTCCAAAATTTAATTAGCAATTCAGTCTCTTTCCAATATAGCATTTCGATGGTAGCTTAGTTGATGGTTCAGTTTTTTCTTTCGTTTGTTTGGTTCAAGCTTTAAGAGTGGTGTGGTACTGGTAATTCGTTGTTTGTTTGGTTTAAGCTTTAAGAGTAGTATACGTATTTGGAAGGATGCTGGTCATTCTTTGCATTACATTCTCATCCATGATCTAAGATTGTTTAAATTACATTAAATGAGTTCTTAAGTTTTGTGTAGTAGCATTAGCTTTGATTAATTCTCCTTTTCTCAAAATAAAGTTGGGGTGCGCCATGCCAAACAAAAATGACAATTGCATGACCCTCACTTAATTAATTTTGTTCAATCCTAGAATCCGAGGCATGCCATTTAGCAAATTTCCATGGCCCTTGCAAGGTTAACAATGTGTGGTTGCTTTTAGGCGTGTTATTTAATATTGTGCTTTCCTAAACTCGGGTGCACATTTATGTGACCTAATTCCAAATCTCAACGTTAGATAAAATGTGTTATGGACTTCGGGTGCATTTATGTGACGTGGTTCGAAATATATTTTAAATGACGTTGTAATCTTCCTTAAAAACAAATAAAAGCGGTTAAAGTTAAAATTTACACATAGGTTCATAATTGTATAAAGTCAGATAATTAAGCCAGATATGACAGTTGAGCGACCGTGCTAGAACCACGGAACCTGGGAATGCCTAACACCTTCTCCCGAGTTAACAGAATTCCTTACTCGGATTTTTGGTTCGCGGACTGTTAAATAGAGTCATTCTTCTCCTCGATTCGGGATTCTAAACCGGTGACTTGGGACACCATAAATCTCCCAAGTGGCGACCCTGAATCTTTTAAATAAATTTTCTTTTGATTGTCACTTCAAGCTGGAAATAACTCCCTTTATTATACTCCTTTGGGGTGGTAGTAGGAAAAAAAGGTGTGACAATTACCTCATGTAGTACTCCATTGGCAGATACAACAAAGATGGTACGATATTTTCATCCTCGATAGGCTCCACGGCCACCACAGAATCTGAAGAAACAATGGCTGAAACCTTTATGACCGTGGTACTTTTACCCTATTCTCCACTTTTCACTTGATCAATGAGAATCTCAGAAGATAGAGAAGAAGGATTAATGACTTTTGGGGTTTCTGAGATAGTCGCCTTAGAACTAGAGGGTGAAGAGAATCTAGGTTAAAGCTGATTTCAGTGGTGAGGACAGGGATGGTTACAACGGACTCATCGGCGACAGAGGACTCAGTGGTTTTTCTAGGTTAGTGACGACTGAGGCAGGGATTTTGGAGATTTTGTCAGCCATTGAAGAGATAGAGTACAAAAATCTTTGGAGAAGTTCTAATTAGGAACTATGGTCTATGAAGAAAAGAGAGGGTTTTAATAAGAGAGGATAATTATGAAGAGAGAGATAGGAATCGGTTCTGAAACGACGTTTGTGCCTGGAGAGTTGCAACATTTCAGAGGGAGACACAAATGATTTGAAATGAAAAGACATGACAGCCGAGTCTAAAAAGGTGGATTACTTGGAAATTGATATTTGTACCTTTTCAAGATGTGTATTAAAGAATGCACAGGACTACTAACCTTTGGTACAAGAACCAGGTTCTTGATCTGTCATTGAAAATTTCGATCCTCTTTCATTACCCATGCAATGCATCTACAACTTCTATAATCATCATGCGTGTTTACCTGCAATGGTATTGAAGTGAGTTATACTTGAATACTTTTGCTAATTTCACCTGACGGTGATTTTCATAGCCAACTGATGGGAATCAGGTTCTCAATTAGGATTCAATAGCCCTAGCTTCAACATATTTCTTTCAAAATGTTCCCTACTCAATTATTTGCTGAAGATATCTATAATTTGGTCTTCTGTACTGCAGAACTTCATACAGATCAGCGCTTTCTCCACATTGTCCCTCAAAAAATAATGTTTCACATCAATGTGCTTGGTTATTTTGTGTTGAACTGGATTTTTGGTCATATTGAGATCACACAAAGGAGGCACACAATAAGTAAATACCCCAAAATACTTTAATTGTTGTTTGATCCATAGAAGCTGAGCACAGCAGGAGGCTACAACTACATATTCTGCTTTAGCTGTTGAAAGAGTCACTAGTTTTTCTTTCTTGTTCCTCAAGAGATGAGACATCATCCTAGAAAGTGAGCCATTCTGTAAGTGCTTTCCTGTCCACAAGATAACCTGCATAGTCAGCATTAGCATACCCAATAAGATTAAGACTATCAACTGGGGGTAATACAGGACCCGATCATGTGTTCCTTTAAAGGTATCTCAAAATTCTTAGCCTTCAGATTGATTCCTTGGGATTTGACTGAAACCCTGCACATAGCCCTACACTGAAGACAATATAAGGCTGCTGGAAGTGAGATAGAGAAAAGACCTAATAATGCCTCTATACATGGTTTGATTCACAGGAGATCCAGTTTCATCAATGTACAGTAGATTAGCCGTAGCAATAGGGGTGTCTATCACTTTTGATGCTTCCATATCAAACCTCTTCAAGAGCTCCTCGATATATTTCTGATGACAAATGAATGTACCCTTCGTGGACTGCTTCACTTGAAGACCCAAGAAGAAATTCTGCTCCCCCATCATGCTCATTTCAAACTCACTTCCTATGAGTTTTTCAAATTCTTCACACAGAGAATTAGTTGTTGCCACAAAAATGATATCATCAACCTAGACCTGAACAATGAGCACGTTCCTTCCCCATTTTTTCAAGAACAGGGTGTTGTCAATTTCCCCTATTGTAAAACCGTTTTCTAAGAGGAACTTTGACAACCTTTCTTACCAATATCGAGGAGCCTACTTCAACCCATACAATGCTTTGTCCAGTTTAAATACATATTCAGGGTGTTCATAACATTCAAATCCTGTTTGCATAGACTTCTTCTTTAAGAAGTCCATTCAGAAATGCACTTTTGAAATCCATTTGGAATAGAGTGAATTTGATATGAGATGCAAAAGCGATTAGGATTCTAATAGCTTCCATGCGAGCAACCAGAGCAAACGTCTAACCATAATTAATCCCTTCTTCCTGATTGTAACCTTAACTACTAGCCTAACCTTGTTGCTTGTAGTGTTTCCATTTTCATCAAGCTTATTCCTAAATACCCACCTGGTTCCTATAATGGTTTGATCTGAGAGTCTAGGTACTAGGTGCCATACCTTGTTCCTTTTGAACTGATGCAGCTCATCTTGCATAACAGTAATCCATTCTGCATCTTTCAGGGCTTCTTTGATGTTTTTGGGTTCTATTTGGGAAAGAAAGGCTGAGAAGGCAAGTGAATTTCTAGTTTTTGGTCTGTTTGCACTCCACAATCTAGAGGGGTAATTATGTTGTCAAGAGGATGAGAGCTTTTGTGTTTCCAATTGGGCATTTGAAGTTTATTTGAAGAGGATCTGGGTATATCTAACTGGTTCCCTTGTGTTCCTCTCTCAGGTACTTATGGAGTACTATGCACTACATCAACCCCTTTTTCTTCAGCTTCAGTGGTTGTAATTGAGGTACCTAGTTCCCTTGAGAAAGAGGCAACATTGTCTCCACTTGGCTCATCATGTTTGCCTTTCCATTTGTCATGTCGATGACTTCACCTGGAACCAGTAAGGGCTCCCCATCTTGATCATCCTTGGTAATTTTCTCACATGAGGGATAGGACTTGTCAAGGATTGCATGAACACTTTCCTCAACACATTGAGTCCGCTTGTTGTATATCTTCTAAGCTTTACTTTGAAAAGAACACCGCAGAAAGATTCCTTCATCACTTTTGGCATCAAATTTACCAAGCTGATATTTTCCATTGTTGAGAACATAGCATTTGCACCCAAATGTTCGTAGGTGAGTCAGCTTGGGTTTCCTTCCAATCAGCAACTCATAAGGGGTTTTGTTCAGGAGAGATATGATCATGCACCTGTTCACCAAGTAGCAGGCGGTGTTGACTACTTTAGCTCAAAAGTTCTTTGCAATCCCATGGTCGATCAACATTGTTCTTGCCATTTCTTCAAGAGTTCTATTCTTCCTTTCCACAACTCCATTTTTCTGGGGAGTTCTTGGAGATGAGAAGTTACGGGAAATGCCATTTTCATTATAGAACTCATCAAATTTGGCATTGTCAAATTCTACTCCATGATCTGATATAATACATGCTACTCTAGACTCCATCTTAACCTGGATTTTCTTCACAAAAGCCACAAATGCCTCAAAGGTTTCATCTTTTGTTCTAAGAAACAGAGTCCATGTGAATCTGGAGTAGTCATCCACTATCACAAAAATGTATCTTTTTCCTCCCTTGCTTTGCACTCTCATAGGGCCACATAAATCCATATGAAGAAGATTGAGTGGCTTTGAGGTGCTGACATCCTTTTTAGACTTAAATGAGGACTTCACATGCTTCCCTCTAGCACATGCATCACAGACTTTCTTTACTTTGAACTTTGACATGGGCAGACCACGGACCAGGTCCTTCTGAATTAGTTTATTCTGAAGTGAAAGGCTTGTGTGCCCCAGTCTTCTATGCCAGAGTTCAGCATCATCATCAACAGCTTTCAGACAACTCACATTACCTCAAAATCAGCAACATAGATGTTCTTGTATCTCTTGGCCACAAGTACCACTTCACCAGTTACTAGATTAGTAACTGTGCATATCTTGGACAAGAACTCCATCTTATTTCCCTTATCATAGATTTGAGAAACACTTAAGAGACTGTATTTAAGACCACTGGTATAGTACACATTCTCAATTGAGTGAGTGAGTGATTTCCCTACTTTTCCAACTCTAAGAATGTACCCTTTTTTCTCATTGCCAAAGGACACACTCTCCTTGCAGGGCTTTTAGTGAAAGGAAGTCTATGGTGTTCCCAGTCATGTGCTTTGAACATCCACTATCCATGAACCATTGTTGATTGCTTCCTTTTACTGTTCCATGCACAAGGAAATCAAGAGTTAGTTTTAGGAACCCAAACAAGTTTGGGTCCCTTATAGTAGGCAAGAGGATGCATAAGAGCTATCTTAGTCCATGCAGGTAATATGCATTTTTTGTGGGTGGCACCTGGTCCCTTTTTAGTAGTTATATTTTCAGCAAACACTTTGTTTTTCTGAATAGACTGGACCCTGGCTTGGCAATTTTTCTTGAAATGGCCATTGTTCCCACAATGGGTACACAACCAGTTATCCGGTACAATAACATACTTGTTATGGGGGTTGTAAGGGGTTTTCTCCCTTTGAAGCCCTATTCCCTGTCCGTTTCCTCCATTATTGACATAAATGGCAGTGATAGCTTCCGAGGACCAGGTCCACTTGAGGGACTTTTCAAGATCAATTTTTACTATTTCCAGTTCAGTGTAGAGATGCTTATTTTTCTCAGTTTCGACACACAGGCTAGTTTTCACATCCTTCAACTCATTTTCAATCCTAATGTGTGCTTCACTGGCTACCTCTTTTCCTTTTCCAAAATTTCCAGGTTTAAACTCAGTTCCTAGTCCCTTTATTGTTTCCCTCAATCTGCAATCACTATCAAGAGATCATCTCTTTCTTCCTCAATCTCAGTCACTCTCTTCACTAAGGCTTCTTTTTCTTTACTGAAGTTCTCAATGGTTTTCTTAAACTCAACAGATACAACCACTAAGTCATCTATTTCATGTTCTATTTTAGCAGTTTTTTTGATTAAAACAATTTTTTCTTTTTCCAACTCACATATGGTTCCCGTCAGATCAACTACACACACTACCAAATCATCTCTAGTTTTTTCAGCTTCTGCTAGCTCTAAGGTCAAGGCATCCTTATCCTCCAAAAGAGTATGATAGGCATCAATCAATACACTGGCTAAAGACATGAGTTTCTTAGAAAAGTAGGATTTCAGATTTCTCTGAACATCCCTGAAATGTACCTCACTGTTTTCATCATCTTCATCATCATTTGATTGGGCCGTCAAAGAAAATATTGAATCATATTCATTTTCCTCACTTTCAACTGCCATCATGGAGCTGTCACCTGTATCAGTTTCATCTTCAAACTCACTAGAGGAGTCTCCCCATTCTGCAAGAGTTACCACATTGTCAACAGATCTCTTCCTTTTGAAGTGCTTGTCAGGAACCGGGTTCCTCTTTGTGGTTTTATTAGGGTTGTACTTGGAGTGTTCTTTCTTCGGGAGAGGAAAATCTTTGATGAAGTGCCCCTGGCTTTCCACACTTGTGGCAGAGATCATAGTTCTTTGGTTTGCTGGAGTTGCCCCTTTTCAGTATTCCTCCATTTTTCTAACACTCTTCTTAAACCTTTTGGTTAAGTAAGCGATGTCACTGTCCTCCTCACTTGAGTCATTGCTTTCAACTTTGATTACCAGGTTCGTTTCTTTCTTTGGTTCTCTTCTTTCACTGTCGATCTTCCTCTTTATCTCGTAAGTCTTCAGATTTCCAACCAGCTCGTCTATTGTCAGCTCCTATAGGTCCGTTGCTTCAGTAATAGCATTCACCTTGCTTTCCCAAGAACTGGGCAGGATACTAAGAATCTTTCCCACTGGCTCATTCCTAGGAATGATTTCACCAAGTGAGTGTAACTCATTTATGATGGAAGTGAATCCTGTGTGCATATCTTGAATAGACTCATCGTCCTTCATCCTAACGAGTTCATACTCGGTAGTGAGCATATAAATCTTAGATTATTTTACATGAGTGGTTCCCCCATGTATTGTTTGCAAAGCTTCCCATATCCCCCTGGCAGTTTCACAAGTAGATATTCTATTGTATGTCGCGCCCTCTTTTTCCCTCTTTGCATCGGAAAATTGGGTTTATGACATTTTGGGCATAGGACAACTCATTCCTTTTGGGAACTAGGTTTTGCATTTGAAGAGTCGCCACCTAATGATTTAGGGTGCATTAGGACACCTATATGGTTCAACTACAACTATATTTTTTGATAACCAGAGATAGGGTAAGGGCTTGAAATTATCCCAATGGGAAGGTGTTAGGCACCCCTCAGGATCCACTGGTGTGGTTCCCGACCAGATAGTTCTTTGTGAATTTGTGCAATTATCAAATAAGGCTCAAATAAGAGGGGATTTTGAATACATAAGTGTTTGGGAATGATAAAATAAAACAAAGTTTTGAAAGAGTTATAGCTAAACATGCCGACGAATACAAAAAGGTTCCTAGGTTTATTTGTAATATGGATCACATCAATGCAATACTCAGTAATCGCTCCTCTAAAGAGGGGCTACATATGGTATTAGCGCACCGGTCATCAGATCCATATCTACCCTTCCCACCCTGTTAAGGTGTTAAAAGCGAGGATTGGTCTCAACCTCTATTGCATGCTATTACCCGTCCCATTCCTATCAATCCTGGAAGAATTTTAGGACTATTATTCCTATAAGAAGAAGGTTCTAGGCTGACTCTCAGGTTTAAAGGCTAAATACTAAGTGACAAACAAGAACATATAGGACTGCATTTGGGGTAAACACAGAAGCAAGTAGAAGGCTCAGGTATACCTCCACAAATAATGCACATAGATAGCATGACTTAAACACAGACAGGGTCCAAATTTAAAGTACTAAGACAGGGGAGTTTTAGTTGTTGAAGAAGACTAATTTATTATGTAACTCAGATAGGAAGTCCGAATCAGGCCTGCCCACTGGTTGTAGCAGTTGCTAATTGAACAAAGGCGGATTCAGTTTTATCATTATTACCTAAGGCTTGCCTAAGTGTGTATTGATGATACCCTTTGAGCATGATATCTATTAGCGATTGAAAATGGCAAAGCAGTAATAGTTTAAAATGAGCAATTGGGATCCCATAGGCATGCTTTCTAAACCGCATTTGGAGTAGGTTATTTAAACTGCTTCAAACAGTACGAATCAAACCATTTTTTTAGCTAAACTGGTTTAGATCTTATAGACATAATCTCTATTGCTGCTGATTTTAATCCATACAGATAGGGTATCTAATATTAAAGGATGATTTGGTCTTATAGGCATGATATCTAATTTTGAATCTGATTTTAACCTTGTAAATATGACGTCTCATTATAGCCATTAGCTCCTATAGTCATGATTTCTAAGTGTGGAGATGAACATGCAGAGCTTTATTTAATCAGATCCTATAGGCAGGATATCTAAGTGTAGAATTAAAGCATGCAGAGTTTGAAATAACAACCCATATAGGCAGGATGTCTAAATGTAGAAGTGGACATGCATAACAAATCCTATAGGCAGGATATCTATCCTTTAAAACCTGCATAATTACCCACCCCTTTTCACTAGCCAACCCCAATATTCATTACAAATTATAACAAATCAAATGCCGAATTACAAGAGAAGTACAAAACAAGAAATTACCACTGAAAGAAGCCTGATTCTGGCTTCCTCTACGAGTTATGGAACAAAACACCTCAAATGCCACTTGTTTCGGATCCTTTCTCAGACTTAAGTGTGTCAAAGTTCCCTAAGGGTCTCAAGGGACCCCGGACAGTGCTTACACCCAAGTTTGCATAACCAAATAGAGATGAGTGCAATGTTGAAGGGCCAACTCTTATGTGTCCAAATTAAGAGGGAGTTCATGAGTCCCAAGGCAAGGCTCACACAAGAGGGGAAGAACCTAAGCCTAAGAGTATAGTGGAAGTGCAAAAATAGAGATTTAAAACTGAGTGGAGAATAGAGAGGGGTAAGGGGTTTGGGAATTCATTACATGGAGCATATGACCTTAGAAATATGTCAGGCTTAGGCATGCACATAAATAGATGGTGCAGGCATGCCCATAAGCCGGCCAGAAAACACAATACATAGAGGGGATATGAAGCATATGACCCTAGGGAGGGTCAGGTTTAGGGTCATGCATAGCAACGTCTAATGCTGACATGTCGTCAAACCAACCAGAGAATACAAACACATATGGGATATGGGGGTTTGGGATTCATAAGTCATAATCACATAATCAAATGACTGACAGAGTATTCATACATAGAGGAACACATAGATTTACAACATGCTTTAGTAATGAAACTTGATTAAACACAAGTAGAAAAGATGCAAGAGTGAAGGCAATAGTAAAGAAAACATGCTGTTTTTGATGCTTGAATATTAATTAGAACATACCAGTAAAGAAGAAAATGCGAAAATAAAAGTGAGAAAATTTCCACATCCTAGCCTTGGCTTTCAGCTGGCTAGACAAGGCGTCAACACAAGTAGTAACAGAGAAAAGAGAGAGAGTTTTGAGTAAAGTGTGTGTTCTGAACTCAAGTGGTTCGTTCATCCGTGTTTTTGAAAGAAGAGAGGTGTAGGGTATTTATAGTTTTTGAAAATGAGTAATAAGTAAGGTAATAAGTAAAGTTTTAATACAAATATGGAAACAATCAACAACCATAATCAATTATACAAGTGATTCCCTTTAATTAAGGATTCACTGTTTAATGGGTAGTAACAGATCCAAATAAGGAAAGAAATCAGTTTAGAGACAGACTGATTATTGCCACAAAAGGAGTAGTAAATGCATGCAATGACAATCAAGTCTGAGTACGAAAAATATGCTTTTTTTTGGAAAGGATTCAGCAAGGTAAATATTACAGTAAAGGGAAAAGAATCAATCAATTCTAAACAGGCGAGTGAAATTAGGATTCATAAAAGAAAAGCTTTGAAATCAGTCGCTCGATTAGGGACAATGAAATAAAGAAACATGCTTATGCACTTTAGTATAAATAAACAGAGTGAACGGAAGACATTAGATATGCGAGGCCAAACACATTGGCGAAAGAAAAAACATACAATAGTGGTAGCAATAAACATAGGATTCCATAGATAGTCAGGGCTCACATATATAGCCAAAGTGAAATGAGTCAAACAAGTAAAGGTCTCATAGTAACAAATGAGAAAACCTTTTGAAAAGTTAGGGTTTCAGCCATAGTCGAGTTGAAAGATAGTAAAAATCAAATAAGTCACATAAAGAAAAGAGAGTTTGGAACAAGAACTTTGAATCGAGTTAAGTGTCCAAACAAGAAATTTTAGACCCAAAGACCTAGGGTTTTCAACAACAATCGAGTTTAAAAGATGGTAAACAGACAAGTCAAGCAAGAGTTTAAACAAACAAGCACACATTTAACAAACAGCTTTAGAACTCGATTGAGACCCAAAAAGAAATTAGGGTTCTAGCATGCTGAAATAGGTAGATGAACAACATGAGCAAACTTAGCAAAAATCACAAACACATTAGAATCAGAGATCTTTGAAAATAAAATTTAAAGGAAAACCCTAATCGGAGAAGATGAAGGGTCGAGTTTTAAAAGGAAGTTGAAAAACTTTCGAGAAAACACTTAAAACACTCGTGGAAAGTACAGATCTAAAGTAGATCTGAAAGAAATCGAAAGGTCTTAGAGATTAGGGTTTTGGAAAACCCAAAAGAAATGAGAAAGGCCTTGAAAGTTAACAATCTAACCGGAGAAGGTCAAGGACCTACCTTGAAACGCCATGAATGATCGAAAAAGGTTGCGGATGGCCGGAGAAAGGCAATGACCTACCTTGAAAGGTCATGAACAACAGTCGAGCAAGGACTGGACCAGACGCCTTCGAGGTCTGGTCGTGAAACCATAGAACCAAACACACAGGAGCCATGAAAGGCTGGTACAGGCCTCAAATGACCACGGAAGGCAATGGATTAGGTAGGTATTAGGTTGGGTAAAAGGGCGGTGGCTAGAGTTCATGAGAGTTTTCAGAGAGATTTGAGAGAAAATGGGGATTCAAGGGCGGCGGTAGGGGAGAAATGAGATAGGTTTAGGGGTCTTTTGGGTTTAATTATGGAAGGGGTGATAGTGGCCGTTGATCTGAAAGATCAACACCTAGATTAAAAGGGTTTGTGGATCGGTTTATGAGAACAGTTTTGGGCCTGGTCTGGTGGGTGTAATTGGGTTGAGAATTTGGTTTAAATTAGGGTAGAATTCAGCTATAATTGAAATGCAATTGGGCTAGATTCTAAATAGCCAATTTTCCCTTTTTAAAATTATAAAAAATAGTAAATTAATTTCAGAAAATAAATTGAAAGAACTAAAATGAATTACAGCATATAATTAATAATTTAAAAATACAGGACTTAATATTATGAATATAAACCACAATTAAATCTTAAAAAGGCTAATATTATAATTATGCACTTTTGCTTTGAAAAATATTAAATAAATTTGTAAAAAATATGCAAAAATTATCTTAGCTATATTTTAGTTTAAATGTAAAATTTCAACAAGTGAATCACCAAAAATAATAATTTTTGGAAATTATTATTGGGGTTTTATTGATAAAATAGAGGAATAAATTGATTTAGAAACCTTAAAAAATTAAAGAAAAATAATAAAATATTTGGTCATACTTATATATGCATACCTATACCATTTTGAAGGTATTTTGCATATTAAAAAATATATAGGGAAAAATTTGGTGTCAATAATTTCCCCTCTTTACCCGGGAAGGATAAAAGAGTTTTCGTGTAAAGATATGATGGCCAATTTTGATCGAGCGAAACGGTTTGAAGAGGTTCAGACCGCACCCTGGCTTATGAGCTACCTACATATCCCTGGTTTTACAGAAATCAGGCCGTATGTAGTTCAGGATCTGTCGGCAAAGTACGCCGACGGGTATTCTCCAAGAACGGATGCAATATCCAGGACGGGGTGGGTAATCGGCTTGTGGGAATGGTTAAGGTTTGATATGGTTGCAGGAACTAGAGCGGGGGCGCTCCTACTGGGATGGTCGTTGCTCGCTGGTGTACCTACAATTAGAAACAATACAAGCGTATACTGTGCATAAATTTAGACATGATGTAAGTTTCCGTCGGACCATGAATGTTGTCTTCGGACGGTTAGGATGACATCCTTAGACCATGAGGTCCCGGGCCATGAAGCGCATGATAAAGGATTTGCAGGCCATGAAATGATGCTCTCGGGCTGTGAGGATGATGCCTCCGAACCATGATGCCTTTGAATAATGATATGCAAAAGATTAAAGGGGTCCTCAGGCCATGATATGGTCTTCTCGAGCTATGAAGATGGTCTCGGAACGATAACGCCTTTGGATAATATGGCGATCTTTCAGCCCATGAGATATAGTATGAGGTGATCTTTCTGCCATCAGATGCGATATGCGGTGATCTTTCGGCTATGAAGATGTAGTATGAGGCGGTATTTCAGCCATACAGGTGTAGTATGAGGCGATCTTTCAGTCATAAGATGTAGTATGTGGCAATCTTTCAGCCGATGAGATGCAATATGAGGCAATCTTTTAGCCATGAAGATGTAGTATGAGGCAATCTTTTAGCCATGCAGGTAGTATGAGGCGATCTTTCAGCCGCGCAATGTAGTATCTGGCGATCTTTCAGCCATGCAGATGCAGTATGAGGCGATCTTTCAACCATGCAATGTAGTATATGGCGATCTTTTATCCATGCAGATGCAGTATGAGGTGATCTTTCAGCCATGCAGATGCATTATGAGGCTATCTTTTAGCCATGCAAGTGTAGTATGTGGTGATCTTTCAGCCGTGAATGTGGATGGAGACAGCGTTCAGTCTAGGAAGATAGAATAGTAGCCTTATGCAATGCAGATGCAGATAGAGCTAGAGCTTAACCTCGAAAGGCAGAATAGTAGCCTTATGCAAGTTGGAAGGCAGAATGGTAGCCTTATGCAAGTCGGAAGGAAGAATAGTAGCCTTATACAATGTAGATGCAGATAGAGGTAGAACTTAACCTCACAAGGCATAATAGTAGCGTTATGCAAGTTGGAAGGCATAATGGTAGCCTTATGCAAGTTGAAAGGCAGAATAGTAGCCTTATGCAAGTCGGAAGGCAGAATGGTAGCCTTATGCAATGCAGATGCGGATAGAGGTAGAGCTTAATCTCGGAAGGCATAATAGTAGCCTTATATAAGAAATAAAATGGCAAATGGTAACGGAGCTTTCTTAGCTGATAGTAGATTGCGAGATTGTGACTGCTGGGGACGTCGTGACATACAGAATGTCGCTGGTGTGTATGGATAACAAATGTGGGTAAGTGCACCAGTCTTGAGAGTTGTATTCCTGAATAATGTTTCTCGTGAGTGTATAGTATGTTTGATGATCTTGCAATCCAAGTGCCTACATCCAAAGAAAAATTATGAGTTTTGTAAAAGGGGGGAGGTTAGTTCGTATCCCCGCTGGCTCTGCTTGACCTGTTTGGCTTTGATCTGGTGATACTGTATGTATTATTGGGGTAGCATTGCTAAACAAGGAAATTTCAGTAATAAACATGCATGATTTCATAAAAATATGACATAAGTATATAATTAAAAATAACTTTTAGATGAACCGACGACACGACGTGGTTCAGGACATTGCAACCACTCTTGCTATGGAATTTTGAGGGTCCTTCTCAAAATTCTGCCCCAGTTTAACGGGTTGATGCTTCTAACTGTTGCTTTCGACGATTCGGCTGAAATTGCTTCGAAATTTTGAAAATTCTGCCATAGTTTCCAATTTTGGGGGGGGGGGGGGGGGGGAGGGGGGGAATGAAAATTTTATTGAACCCATTGGGCTGCCTACGTATTCCCTCTTAAACGGGAATCAGGTCAGGCGTATTTTAATCACATCATGTGGGGAAAACATAAAAATTACACATAGTAGTGCTTGACTGCACCTGAATTAATCGGCTTTGGCCAAATTTCTCCGTCCATTTCTGCAAGTACGAGGGCTCCTCCTGTCAGAACTCGGTGAACCATGTACGGACCTTGCCAGTTGGGAGAGAACTTCCCTTTGGCTTCGTCTTGATGCGGAAAAATTTTCTTCAACACTAGCTGCCCCGATTGGCTTGATTCTTTTGTTGAAGGCTCTGAACATTCTGTTCTAATAGAGTTGACCATGGTAAACTGTGTTCATCCTCTTTCCATCTATAAGAGCTAGTTGCTCATAATGAATTTTTACCCATTCTGCGTCATCGAGCTCAGCTTCCTGTATGATCCTCAAGGAAGGAATTTTACTTCGACGGGAATGACGACTTATGTACCATAAACCAGCATATAGGGGGTTGCCCCGGTTGATGTGTGGACTGTGGTGCGATATCTTGGTAGAGAGAATGATAACATCTCTGATGGCGACAGGTGATTGCTGATTCGCGTTCCCTTGACATGCTAGGTTGACAATTTTGGTCTCGTCCAGGTTGGACTTAGGTCTGTTCTCAAAGTTCTCAACTTCTTTGACGATCTCGTCAGGTATGTCATCTTCTTCTGAATCAATGTCTGTTTGTTACATTGTCTCATTAGATGTCACAGTCATTGGTTCATCAAGATAAGTAATTTTGTATTGGTGAAGTAAGGAGAGACAACAATAAATATTAAATCATAAAAAAAATCAAACATGCTTTTGATAAATTGAATAACTGTTTTGAACATCGAAGATCTTATTACGGGAATTGAAAAATGCAAAAAGAAAAATCATTTAGTAAATAAAAACAGTGAATGCTGCTTGTTTTAGCCTTGCTACCCCGAGGCTCGTCGGGCTTTGGTTGTTCTGATGGTCCAATTATTGAGATATTCTCCCCCCCCCCCCCCAAAA
>MU752187.1:48156-58331 GCA_026770625.1 Nicotiana glauca | reverse complement strand
AAAATGATGATGCTAGTGTGCACGAACTAACCTTTGGGGGGAGGGGGAATAAAAAGAAAGGAAAAAAAATAAAAACAAAAGGTAATAAAGTCAGTGAGGATTATAAAAAGTATCTTTGGTGGTGGAAGGACCCTTAAGGAGTTAGGTTTTTGAGAGTTCCCCTTTCTAGAGCAAGTTTTTATGTTTTGGGGCTGTGGGGGACGAAATATAGCTTTAAAACGACCCCCCACTCGTGAGTTCATGCACCTGGAGGCGTGTTAGCGCTAGAGTTTGCGCTCAACGGAAGTAACACTGCCTCCCACGCGCGAGTTCGCGCACCTGGAGGTTTGTTCGGGCTAGTGTTCGCGCATACGTATACTGTTCCGAAAAATGCACATAATTTTTTCCACAGAGATCCGTTTGGGTTCCATAATATATCTTTGGAAAGCTATTTCAAAGGCCTACAACTTTCATTCTTTGTGTTTTCCCTAATTCTTTACACATTTTTACTAAAACTTGATATAAGACAGACCTTCTGCAACTTAGTCGATTTTGTCAAATCTTATGCACCTCTCTTTCCATCTTGATTTTTGAAACAACTATTTTACCCACAATCATCCCGTTGGGACTTCACATGTTCAAAATATAATCTTACCACCCATTTACCACATTCACACCAAGCCGAATTTACGGGGTGTTACACATGGGTCCCAATGCAAGGCTCACACAGAAGGGCAGAACCTAAGCCTAAGAGTAGGGTGGAAGTGCAAAAATAGAGATTTAAAACTGAGTGGAGAATAGAGAGGGATAAAGGGTTTGGGAATTTATTGCAGTGAGCATATGACCTTAAGAAGGGGTCAGGCTTAGGCATACACAGCAGTAGATGGTGCTGGCATGCCCATAAGCCAGCCAGAGAACACAACACATAGAGGGGATATGAAGCATATGACCCTAGGGAGGGTCAGGTTTGGGGTCATGCACATCAATGTCTAATGCTGACATGCCCTTAAACCAACCAGAGAATACAAACACATATGGGATATCTGGGTTTGGGATTCATAAGTCATAATCACATAATCAAATGACTGACAGAGTGTTCATACATAAAGGAACACATTGATTTACAGCATGCTTTAGGAATGAAACTTGATTAAACACAAGCAGAAAACATGCAAGAGTGAAGGCAATAGTATAGAAAACATGTTGTTTTTTATGCTTGAAGATTAATTAGAACATACCAGTAAAGAAGCAAATGCAGAAAGAAAAGTAAGCAAATTTCCATAGCCTAGCCTTGGCTTTCAGCCGGCTAGACAAGGCAGCAACACAAGTAGTAACAGAGAAAAGAGAGAGAGTTTTGAGTAAAGTGTGTGTTCTGAACTCAAGTGGTTCGTTCGTCCGTGTTTTTGAAAGAAGAGGGGTGCAGGGTATTTATAGTTTTTGAAAACGAGTAATAAGTAAGGGAATAAGTAAAGTATTAATACAAATATGGAAACAATCAACAATCAGAATCAATTATACAAGTGATTCTCTTTAACTAAGGAATCACTGTTTAACGGGTAGTAACAGATCCAGATAAGGAAAGAAATCAGTTTAGAGACAGACTGATTATTGTCATAAAACGAGTAGTAAAAGCATGCTGTGATCAATCAAGTTTGAGTACAAAAAATATGCTTATTTTTGGAAAGGATTCAGCAAGGTAAATATTATAGTAAAGGGAAAAGAATCAATCAATTCTAAACAGGCGAGTGAAATTAGGGTTCATAAAAGAAAAACTTTGAAATCAGTCGCACGATTAGGGTCAATCAAAGAAAGAAACATGCTTCTGCACTTTAGTAAATAAACAGAGTGAACGGGAGACATTAGACATACGAGGCCAAGCACATTGGCAAAAGAAACAACATACAGTAGTAGTAGCAATAAACATAGGATTCAATAGATAGTCAAGGCTCACATATATATCCAAAGTGAAGAAGAGAGTCAAACAAGTAAAGGTCTCATAGTAACAGGTGAGGAAACCTTTTGAAAAGTTAAGGTTTCAACCATAGTCGAGTTGAAAGATAGTAAAAATCAGATGTCACATAAAGAGAGTCTGGAACAAGAACTTTCAATCGAGTCAAGTGTCCAAACAAGCAATTTCAGACCCAAAGACCTAGGGTTTTCAACAACAATCGGGTTCGAAAGATGGTAAATAGATAAGTCAAGCAAGAGTTCAAACAAACAAGCAAACATCTACAAACAGCTTCAGAACTCGATTGAGACCCAAAAAGAAATTAGGGTTCTAGCATGTTGAAACAGGTAGAAGAACAACATGAACAAACTTAGCAAAAATCACAAATACGTTAGAATCAGGGATCTTTGAAAAGAAAATTTAAAGGAAAACTCTAATCGGAGAAGATAAAGGGTCGTTTTCTGAAAGGAAGTTGAAAAACTTTCGAGAAAACACTTAAAACACTCATAGCAAGTGCAGATCTAAAGTAGATTTGAAAGAAATTGAAAGGTCTAGAGATTAGGGTTTTGGAAAACCCAAAAGAAATAAGAAAGGCCTTGAAAGTTAACAATCTAACCGGAAAAGGTCAAGGACCCGCCTTGAAAGTCCATGAATGACTGGAAAAGGTCACGGATGGCCGGAGAAAGGCCATGAACAACAGTCGAGCAAGGACTGGACCAGACAACTTTGAGGTCTGGTCATGAAACCATAGAACCAAACATACAGGAGCCATGAAAGGCTGGTACATGCCTCAAATGACCACGGAAGGCCATGGATTAGGCAAGTATTCGGGTGGGGGTGACAGGGCGGCTGCTAGGGTTCATGAGAGTTTTTAGAGAGAGTTGAGAGAAAATGGGGATTCAAGGGCGGCGTTAGGTGAGAAATGAGATAGGTTTAGGGTCTTTTAGGTTTAATTATGGAAGGGGTAATAGTAGCCGCTGATCTGAATGATCAACGGTCTAGATTAAAAGGGTAGGCGGGTCGGTTTATGAGAACGGCTTTGGTCCTGGTCCGATGGGTGTAATTGGATTTAAATTGGGGTAGAGTTCAGGCTATAATTGAAATGCAATTGGGCTAGATTCTAAATAGCCAATTTTTCATTTTTAAAATTATAAAAAATAGTAAATTAATTTTTGGAAATAAATTGAAAGAATTAAAATGATTTATAGCATATATTTAATAATTTAAAAATACAGGACATAATTTTATGAATATAAAACACAATTAAATCTTGAAAATGCTAATATTGGAATTATGTTCTTTAGCTTTGAAAAATATTGTATAAATTTGTAAAAAATATGCAAAAATTACCTTAGCTATATTTTGGCATAAATGTAAAAGTTCAACAAGTGAAATCACCAAAAATAATAATTTTGAAAATTATTATTGGGTTTTTATGAATTAAATGGGGGAATAAATTGATTTAAAAATCTTAAAAAATAATGAAAAAATAATAAAATATTTGGATATACTTATATATGCATACCTATGCTATTTAGAAGGTATTTTGCATATTAAAAAATATATAAAAAAAAAATTGGGTGTTAACATTGTATTCATCAGGTCCTATTCCACAAACTAAAATTTTCTTGGCACGAAAATTTTCTCCACAACTTTCCTGTCCGCGTCAGTGTATTCTTTTCTGGTCTTTCGCATTGTCAATGGAAGGTCTTCGACGTTCTTTGTTGGGATGTAAGGACTATCGCATATGATATCCCACAACTCAGAATCTTCAGTCATGATAAAATCATGCATTTTTTTCTTCCACCACCCATAGTATTTCCCAGTGAATCTGGGTGGTCTGTACGCAGACTTACCTTCTTAAAAATTTGGTGGAGCAACCATAAGGATCCTTCCTAGGTGTTAGCCTGATAGGAGGAACCCACTCTGATACCAATTGATAGTTTATATGAGTCCACCAAACTGTAGAGTACCAGGTCCTCTATGAGTTTCCACTAAGAATACTAATAAAATAGTAAACAAATAAGGCAGGGAGTTTTAAGTAGAAAAATCCCTGCTCAAGGGGATAAAAAATCACGACCAACAATGGTAGGATTTCAACTTCACTAAGAGCAACTTTTAGATTACAACTTATAAAATCTAGGAATTAAACTCTTAATCCCTCACTAACTCGTAATACACCTATTACAAGCCACTTTGCAATATACCTATTACAAAAAATTCAACTCATGACTAACTCTAGTCACGACACAAACACAAAGGATTTATGGTTTTACAAAGGGGTTCCTAAGCAACGCTTCTAGCTAAGCAATTTAGGAATTACAATGAAAGAATAATTGCAAAGTTACAACTCAACTAAGGACAACAAAATAATAGATTTAGGAACTGGTCCGTAGTAGCGTTTAACTTTGTTCTTGAGGCTCTTGAGAATTAAATTTGGTGTCTCTAAAGGCTTGAATGCTTGAAGTGAATTCTCAAGTATTCAAGTGATGTTTTGTTGTAATACTCTTGTTAATACACCTTTGCTGACATCACTTGAATGATATAAGCACTTGGTTGGTCAAAGAACAAGTGACTGTGAAACTGCTGCATTGTGTGCACTGTTTTTGTGACGGTCACTTTCCAGTTGTGCACAATTGACTTTCATACTGATGTCAGGGAAACATAAGGGATCAGGTCCCTGTCTTGTTTCTCTATCTTCTACACTTGCAGCAATCACATTAGCTGGAGTCCTGGCTGGAAACTGTCCATTAGGGTGTGTACCAAGTGTGTCAGGTTCCCTATCTGGTTCTTGACAGTAAGTTTGTTAGATCATCAAAACATAAGACAAAGACATTAAAAACCCAACAGTCCCAAACTTTGACCGTTATAATATTTCGCTTCAGCATGTTGGCTGTTCTTCAATAATTTTTAAGAACTTAATAAAAATAAGTGAATAAACATATTAGGAGCATTAGCTTAATATTCGATGATTCTCAGAATATCATAAGCGCTTTCTCAGTTTTTATAATTGCATAAAAACTTCCAAGTCTCCAACGTAACAAATAACCCGTTGGTAGGTTCTTCTTCTTCTTCTTTTTTTTTTTTTTTTTTTTTTTGGTTATTTGTCTTTTGGCTTTGCTTGATAAATAACAATTTAGGTCCGTCTCTGAGTCTGCCTGTTGAATTTTATGCCTTGCTTAAACGGGGAATTTTACAAAAATATAAGGGTGAGTTTTAGTAAGACTAAACTTAAAATATGGGACGGTTTATTAATAAAGATTCTAACTGGAGTTATTTACAATTCTGCTAGGTTGCAAAGTCTGCAAGTGAAATATCTTATTTCAAAAAATAAGCAGACTTTACGAATAAATAAAATGTTAGCACGATACAATCTGGTGCAAGCAAAATATAATTCTGTCATGAAAGGTACTAAGACATTAGAACTTCTGATAATATTTTATATAGCAAGTAATATTAGTTTTTCATATCCAGTTTATTTCTTATACTATTTCATGACCTTTAAGATAGAGATTGCTAATCTCACCATTAGCCAACAACGAATGCTATTGCGTGCAATGTCTTAACCAACTAAATGTCAAAGGTAAAGAGAACAAATTAAAATTAATTAATTATAAGTCAAGGAGAAGCAATTGATTGATAGTACAGTTATATTCATACTTTGGAATTTGGAGGATTCACTTCTTTTTTTTTTTCTTCTAAATTTTAATCAAGGGAAGCACTAATTTGATATGAATAACGTAGTTGACCAAATTGGTTCATATCAAGATTTGAGTTGGGAAAGTACATACCATCTTATATTTCAATACTTTTAGGTAGGTCAAAACAAGAATTTTTTTTTTACAACATTTGAAAAATAATTGCGACATATACATATTTTGAAAATTTCTCCTAGGTTTCTCCTTTGGAACTATAAACCAGGCAAAAACAGTGGATCTGCTCAAGCATTCTACACGCAAAACCCTAATATTCTTGGATCTGCCCGAGCTTTTCAATTTATTATTATTATTTTTTTACTTTTCTATTCTTATTATTTCTTCTTTCGTTAAAAGAAATTACCATATATCAGCACAAGCGCTGACCTAAAAATAATAGAAGACAATATATATTAATAATTCTGTCTCATCCGAAAGCTTCTGCAACGAAATCAACAACAAACCCAACACAAACTTTGTTACTCCATCCGTTTAAATTAGATGAGTTAGTTTGACTTGACACGGAATTTAGAAAAAAAAAAATTATGGTATTAAAAGCTTAAGGGTAAAAGCTTTGCGGGGTTATGATATTTGTGTAATTATAAAAGCTTCTCATTAAGACAAAATGAGTAAAATGAAGAGTTTAAAATTAAAATTATTTTCAATTGTAGAAATGCATCCTTCATTTTGAAACGGCCTAATAAGCAAAGTGTTTCATTTAAACTGAAACCGATGGAGTATTTAATTTGCAATTCCAAACACTACCATATGGCATTAGGCGTCCATAAGTTGGACTACGGGAAGATATGACAACTTGGCAAGACAACGGTAGAAAATAATGTCATTATTATTATTTTTTTCAATTTGTTGTACTTACCTTCCTCATTTATATTCTTTTCTTTTCTAGGGCAACGAGCGTAACATCTAATTTATCAGTTGAACACACAATTTTGATTGGGAACATTAATCGTTTTTGGTTCACTTCATGCTTCTAGCAATTGCTTATGAACTAGTGGAGATGAAAGTTTATTGTCACCTTTTCTTTGTCAATTGTCACCAGTGATTGTTATTCATCCATCCATCCAAAACTTGTGGTATCAACCTCAAATTATATAACATTATTTCCATGTACTGAATCACTCAATAATATATTTCAACATTATTTCATTTTTTATATTTATGATTATAAGTTCTAGAAAGGAAAAAGTTAACGTGTTTTCTTTTAATCTGTCCATGCTGGCAAATAATAACAAGTATACCATGAAATAGTCGAGGTACATATGTCCGACTCGAACACCACTTAGGCACATAATGTTGTAAAATAATAAAAATAAAGTTCTAGTCCTAGAACTAGTCAAGACCTTTCTCTTTCGTGAAATATGTAATACCTAAGAGGAAACTTTACATCAATTATCTCCTTATTTTCTCCTTTACACGTCCATGATTACATTGTTAGATTGGTGCAAAACTGTTAATTGGTCAAAAAGAAACTAAAAACGAAGTTGTATTCATTTGCAATACATCCACATTAGTCAGCTAAAAAGATTTTTTATTCGTCTAATAAGAAAAATGAGATCTTCTAAGTTCTAATCACTAAACAATGTCAGTACCCCTTGTTAGTTCTCCGATTCATTGGAAATTCAAATAATGTCGACAAATTATTTTAGTCATATTTGTGATATGTGGAAAGTGGCATATAATTCAAATGAGTCGTACATGTTAAAGAAAGGGGTATTATTACTTTTAACCTGCGTAAAAAATGATTTACATTTGGTAATCAAAAAAGTATATAAAATTGGTATAATTTTTGTATATAACATATCGGTTCGATCTTGGGATTTAATTTGTTCTGTAATCATGTGCTGGCAAGTTAACTGTTTTCCTGTAGCCATAAAAATAAAAAAATAAAAAGGATATTGTAGTTGTTTATGATAAATTCATGATCAGCTATACGCGCCACACTTGTTCTTTTCTTCTTTTTCATTTGAATATTGGAATTATTACTTGCTCTAGTTAATTAATGTTGATCACACTCATCATTTTCAAATTATAATTCATTTGATTGTTTGATGGGGTTGCTTTGGCTGATGTTAGCTATTTCTTGGCAATTCTTGCTGAAGAGCCACCATTTATTAGGTACACACATTTTGATTCCATTATATCAATGTTGTCATCTTTCACAAGTTGTTGCTATGTATGCATTTATTGAACAACTTTGTGCGTAAGCTAGAGATAAAAGGCAGAGTGACTTTCCCATAGCTTGTAGAGAGTAGGTTCATGATATCACGACTTCACAAAAAAATAAATAAAAAAATATCCACATTTGATATTGACATCAGATGCATCAATTAGTTATACATCTTGAGGTAAAAATACAAAGTAAATTAGAAAATAAAGTGTGTGTTAAAAACGCATGTGAATCCATTTATTTGTTTTATAAAGTAAAGTTGGAGTATGTAAAAAAAAAAAACAAATTATGAAACCCCACAGCCTGCATGGATTGCGCTTGATTTGTCTTGTTTGGCAACCAAACAAGCGTGGTTGTGTGGACTTGACAGTTGCCCTTTCTATTCACAACATTTTGCTTTCAAATGAAAATATGAATTATATTTATCGGAAATGTAGTAAAAAAATTCAAACATTCCAAAACGTCCACTTTGGTGACAAAATCCGAAATTAAAGAAGTTGGTCAAGTTTTTAATTAGGACTGGACTACGTATGTGATATAAATATTTTTTTGTCTAGGAGTTATATAATTTTATACTATGAGTACAGAGGCATGTTCATATTATAAATTTAATGAGTTTAATTTTTCAAATTCTTTGAACTTGTAAGTTCAAAATTTAATATGATAATACATTTCAAAAAGATTAATTTGTTTTTATATCTATATATGGTATAGGCCAAAAATAGTATGCTCGCTCAAATCGGTATTAAAAAGTATTGATCATTAACTCTTTGCCATTTCGTAGCAATACTTTTGATAACTCAACTTACAAAACCAATTTAAACCAGCAGAAACTGCTCCAAACTTTGGGATGACTTTAGGTTTTAAAATCGCCAAAGCCAGCGTATACTACGCCCTTTCTGCATTTTGTAAACTAAAGTAAATATTAATTTTCAAATTAGTCCACCTTTCTCTTTATCCTTTCTTGAAATAATTCAAGACTCCATTTATGGTATGAAAACTTTTCCTTTTGTGTTTTTTGTACGAATTATAATTTGAACAAAATGTACAACAATTCATAAACTAAAGGCTATTATGAGTTCATTTTGTTACTTGTTAGTGACACGGGCGCTATGCATCTTGAATCATTAAGGCAAGGGGTGAAAGTGCAAAACCCTAATTAATAACAAATAGCTTCCAAAAATCCAAACGACTAATAGAGAAATTAATGTCAAAAGAAGAGACAAGAATATTGTCCTCGCCAGCCACAAGTGCTATTTGACGGTCGAATCAAAGGTTACAATTCGAACCAAAGTGTTACAAATTTGAATTCAGTGACGTCTACGGTGAGTAATTGGATTTTCTTCTTCTTTTTTTTAACTTTAGTGGAATAAAAAATATAAAAGCCATGTCTATCCGAAATTACTTAGTTTTCTAGAATAGTATAGTATTATTGTCCCTTTTATCCAAATTTCAATCGTCGTCAACAATGAAGCAATGTGGAACGTACGCATTTCAAGCTGTGTTTGCTTGTTTGTTTGCCGTTGGTGCTAATGCTTAACTAGAAAGAAAGGGAATTTGAGAAAGTAAAAAACATAAATTTTTTGACTTATTTTTCTACCTTTATTCTTTTGCGTAATTTTTTGTCCATCAAAACTTGAATGAACGACCACTAATGTATTATGGTATCTTTAGTGAGTAATTTTGTGATGTCAAGTTATCAGTAGGAGTACCAGCAAAAAGAAATGGATTTCACAAAGACGTATTAATTAATTAATCAAATAAATAACATTTTTTTTAAATAATACTTGATCATGACAAGAAGACATTCAGCTTGAGAATTCTACGTGAAAGAAAGTTGTATGAAGAAAGAAAAATTACAGTTTTTGAAGAGGAAAGAGACGCTACGAAATATGCATGACACCATTGTCACGATCCAATTTCCCCACGGGTTTCGTGATGGCACCTAGTCGTAAGGACTAGGTAAACCTAATAAATTGCGGAATAACAACCATGAATAATATTATCTCAAATTCTTCTGAAATATAATTCTTATACAAAGAACATCTTCCCAAAATCTGGCAGTACAAGTCATAAGCTTTTCTAAGAGTAGTTATTCAAAATAAATACATTACTGTTCCGAACAAAAGGAACATATGGAAATAAGGACAATTGAAGGTGACTCCAAGGACCGCGAAGGCTGGAGCAGGTTTACCTCGAGTCTCCACTGCAACGAACAACTACTATTGATCAGATACCTGGATCTGTACACAAAAATGTACAGAAGTGTAGTATCAGCACAACCGACCCCATGTGCTGGTAAGTGCCTAGCCTAACCTCGGCGAAGTAGTGACGAGGCTAGGACCAGACTACCAAATAAACCTGT
>MU752187.1:23539-45614 GCA_026770625.1 Nicotiana glauca | reverse complement strand
CAATATAGCGTACAAAATAATAGGAAGCAGATAACAATGGTGGCAACAATGATCAACCAGTAATATAAATAGCAGGCAACATAAATATTTCTCAACAAATAATAAATACAAGTGCAATCAATTAATCAAATCCTTCAAATATAAATCTTTCGCCTATAAATCCTTCAAGTAATAATCTCTAAGATAATATGCTTTTCAATAAATATATTTCAAATATATTTCCTTTTGAGTAAAAGTCATCTTGTGATGCTTCATTTCATAATCATAACTAATATTGGTCTCAGCCCACTTTCATATTTTCACGACACCTCATGCCCACATATTTCTGTCTCATTTTTCACAACAATATCCTCATATTACTCAGTTCATAGGTTCCATAACCCAATACAATTAAGAATGCTCAAGGAGCCTCATTCACTTAACATAAAGTAGGGTACAACTCCTAACCCAAATAGGAAATCAACAAGAAAAGATGAAGTTATTTTTAGAAATTATTTGATAAAGAAAATATCCTTTTCAATTGAAGTACAATATCGAATGAATTATTACCTTTAATACGAGAAGTCAATAAATCAAAATATAGAAGAAATCCCTTTTAAGTAGAGTACAACCTTAAACGCTTTAAGGAAAATTTAATTGAGAAATCAATTGAGTTAAAAATATAACAATTGTTGAAATTTAAAGTATTGAATATATATAAAATAATAGGGCGAGGTATTCTCAACACTATGAATTTCTACACAAAGGATCACAGCTGTGAAGGAAATCTAAACCACTAAAACACTTGATTTGATAACAACAATTACAACGGAGGTAAAATAATCGCAGAAGGAGTACAACTCAATGCAGAGATAACAACCGGGGATCTGCCAGGATACCGTCCTGTAGTCCCAAATGTAAAGACTCGGGGATCTGTCAGTATCCTCCGTATATGAGCTAGGGATCTCTTGGTATCCCGAGGATCTCTTAGTATCCTCAATAAATGTGCTGGGGATCTCTTGGTATCCTCAATATGAATGCTAGGGATCTCTTGGTTTCCTCAATATATATTCTAAGGGATCTCCCGGGAATCTAACCCGTAGTCCCAAAGTAAATGTGCAGGGGAATCTTTCAGGAATCTAACCCGTAGTCCCAAAGTAAATGTGCAAAAGGATCTCACGGGAATCTAACCCGTAGTCCCAAAGTAAATATGCAGGAGGATCTCCCGGGAATCTAACCCGTTGTCCCAAAGTAAATATGCAGGGGGATCTCCCGGGAATCTAACCCGTAGTCCCAAAGTAAACAAACAAGGGGGAGCTACCGGAATTCCACATCCGTAGTCAAAAAGTAAATACACAATGCAACCAACATAATCAACAGTTACATCTCAAACGAAGGATCGGATATCACCGCAATACATATAACAACAACAAAATGATAATAATACGAGGTCAGACAAGTAAGTCAACTCAAGGGCTGTAAATCACGAGAAAAATGGTAGAACCAGCTCAAAGGAATAACCACAGAAAAGAATACTGGCATAAAGGAAACAGTTCAATAATGGGAAAACTAACACGTAACAATGATCCCACAATATACAAGTCAATAATAAGGAAATAAACAGGAGTCAAGTAGTTATGAAAATATAACATGACAATAGGAGAGTCAAAACTCTTCAGTTAAGTCAAATAGGAGCCATATTAATCAAAGTATAAGACTCACGGGCATGATTAACACGAATGTATAGATACTCGTCACCATGCCTATACGTCGTACTCGACAAATAACACATAACAATTATGACACAACTCCTAATCCCTCAAGCTAAAGTTAGACCAAACACTTACCTCCCTTTGCTATCAATTCAAAATTTCAACAAGCCTTTATCACGCAAATTCGTCCAAAGCTTCAAATCTAGTCATAATAATTCAATATACTCAATATAAATCTTACGAATTAATTCCATATGAATTTATATATTTTCCAAATTAAATCCAAAATTTAGCTCAAAATTGCCCGTGGGGCCCACGTCTCAGAATTCGATGAAACTCATAAAATCCGACAACCCATTCTGATACGAGTTCAACCATACAAAAATTATTGAATTCCGATATCAAATGGACTTTCAAATCCTAAATTTTTATTTTTTGGAAAGTTTTACAAAAACTACAATTTCTTTCATCCAAATCCGAAATAAATGGTGAATATAACCATAGAACCATGAAATATAATCATTTTCGGGTATAGAATACTTACCCCAGTTGAAGTCGTGAAGAAACCCTCAAAATCGCCATAAATCGAGCTCCAAAAATCCCAATCAAAAATGAAGAAATGACAGATTTTCAATCCTTAAGTTTCTGCCCAGGTTTGCATTTGCAGACAAAAACTTCGCATTTGCGAATGAACAGTGTTTTTGCAATTCCCACAGAAACTTCGCATTTGCGAATGAACAGTGTTTTCGCAATTCCCACAGAAACTTCGCATTTGCGAATGAACAGTGTTCGCAATTCCCACAGAAACTTCACATTTGCGAATGAACAGTGTTTTTCGCAATTCCCACAGAAACTTCGCATTTGCGAATGAACAGTGCCGCACCAGAAACCAGTAAAAACCAAACTTCTCCGAAATAATCCGAAACTACCCCGAAACTCATCCCGAACCTCCCAGACACAAACCATATATGAATTTAAATCATAAAACACATTACAGATCTGCTAGCGCACTCAAAACATTGAAAAGAGGTCGTCTAAATCCGATTTTGACCAATGTCAAACTTTTTCCAAAAATCTTATATTTTCAAACTTTCGCCAAAATGCGTCGAATTGCTCTGCAGACTCCCAAATCCAAATTCGAACATGCTCCTAAGTCCAAAATCACCACACGAAACTATTAGAATCATCAAAATTCCATTCCGAGGCCGTTTGCTCAAAACTCAAATCTCCGGTCAAAGTTAAGAAACCTTTAGCCTTAGATTTCTAGATTCCGTTAAATGGCGATAATTTGATCTAGGGATCTCCGAATTCGATTTCAAGCATATGACCAAGTTCCAAATCACGATACGGAACTACCGGAATGGTTAAAACTTGGATCCAGATTCGTTTTCTCAAAATGTTGACCGAAGTCAACTCAGTTTGAGTTTTAAAGCTCTAATTCATAATTTAATCCATTTTTCATACAAAAACCTTCCAAAAAATTATACGGATTGTACACGCAAGTCGAGGAATTATTGATTGCGCTTTTAGGTCTTAAAACACTGAGATGGTTATTTAATTTAAAGATGACATTTTGGGTCATCACATCCTCCACCTCTAAAACAAACGTTCGTCCTCGAACGTACTAAGAATTATTCTGAGGTTTCCAAATTGATGATTTTACTTTTACATGTATACTCGCGGTTGATCCTATATTACAACATTCGATATAAGTCCAACATCACCATTTGAATTGAGATCATTTCCTTTATCCATATTTGTAAACATTAAGACCAAATTTCTTATACTCCAATCATTTCTAGAAAGGTCTGATTTCCATGTCAACACACGATATTAGTCCCGACTGGCTATAGCAACTCGTATCTACGCACCTATCAAATACGGGGTATTACATTCTCCCCCACTTAGGGTCATTCGTCCTTAAATAAGAAGTAGAGTCCGTCTCCAAACACATAATGTAACCTATCTCTTTCTTTGCACATCTCAATGTCCCAAATTTTTCTAACTCTCAAGTTTTTCAGAAATTTCGGCAGAGTCTCCCTTGTAATTGGGCCTATCCACCTGCCAAAGTAATACCAAAACAACTCCTAACAACACATCTACAACTCAAAAAATCACTATAATGTATATATCAATAATACAATCTCTGCATTACAGGCGTGACATTGTCATAAAGATATCTGGGCATGAAACATATCATATGCATGACCATAACCACATTTTTGGTCTTAATAGTTGTTCATAATCAATTACAAATCACCAATTAATCTCATGCCAACAAAAATCTAGTTTCAAGCCTCCATTTTTTAACAACGAGGCATAAAGACCTCAAAATTAATTACCCGAATTAACGAGTCATATTTATCGCCACCTGTGCACTTATCTTGTGGGAAACAACTCAATCATTACAATACAAATTGGCAAATTATGCACAGAGATATTCATACAAGAATTTTCAAATAAGCCTCATAGGCATGACTCCCTATAAGTACTATAGTACAAATTTTTAATTTCACAAGGGAGAATTTAAATACATAATCTCTTTTGTTTTTCACCACAAAGACCTTGTCTTTATATAACATCTACCGCAGCTTGTAGCCCGGTTTAAATATTTCACATCATATAAAAGTATGAGTATTTCGTCCTCAACTCCGTACACAAGTAATATGCACATTGTGCAAACTGAAATTTTCCATATCCCTTTTTTCTTCTTTTAAATAATTTTTGTCAAACAAAATCACAACATATAAAGAACCCTCATATCGATAGGGAATATAATTCACAATTGAAATCAATCATTTGGAAATTGCATCGAACTCAATGAAATGATTAAAACAAAAATATAGCTTTTAGCCTCACAATTTTTTTTGACCAACACATAGTGATAGACATAGCTATCTCCATATAATCTCCCAATAGGAGTATTCACATAAGTAGATTTTAGGATTACAACGTTCACTCATGAGTAGAGCATATAAGAGGACTCGCCTCAATTTTCAGAATCAAATCAAATTAAGGAAAAATATCCTTTTTATAACAATCGGAATTGTACCTGTAACGACACCATCTGGTATAGTGGCCTCAGCCATACCATAGCAATTATATCAATGGGTCGGGTCTCCACCTCTTAGGCACCATCTACCCGCTCGTCCTCCATCTCTAACTTGTAGAGTATGTATATTAGTAACTATAATCTAGTGTGTGGACTGAGTGTCCTGATGAAATAGATTTCTCTCCCAAGTCTGGGGCAATTTCTCATGATATTTCTAGTGTTACCACATTCATAACAACCCATCTGCAGTTCGACTGCTCATACGGAGTTCATACTAGATAACTTAAATAACCATTGCAAGAAATTCCATACCACGGGCACATTAAAAGATGACCGCCCTACGCGAGTGTTGTGATTAACTTAAGCACTACGAGTATGATGAAATTATTTCTGTGAGCTCGCTGATACTGAAATATAGAAGTATTAAGGACGCGGGAATATCTCAAGTCCCATCATCATCCCATTCAAATCTCAGCTCTTAATCATATACAAGTTTTGGAAAACCTTTCAATACCAGATAAATACATCTCAGGCCAAAATTGACATAACACATGACCCCACAATTTGATCGTTGATAGTAGACTATCCTCACTTGGCACGAAGCCATAGGTCACAACATCCGATAATCCACAATGTTAACCTTCACAGCTCATATAAGCCAACTAGGTGCCAGGGCCCATTGCACCCCTACATGATTAACTGGGTGATCTCTCAGTACTTACGCATCTTCAATCTTGGAAACACGTGGTAAAAATGATTGAGCAATCCTGGCTCCCTTATAACCCTTTTACAGTATCACAAACCATTGGCGTAGTGCGCAATTACATACATGAGTGGATGCAAAAGAACATAAGATATATACTTCAAGCTGAATAAATGCCGCACGATAAAGAATGAATGAAGTGGAATTTTTTTCCTACTAGTTCTGTAGCCTCTCGAAGATAAGTAGAGACGTCTCCATACTGATCCACAAGACTCTACTAAACTCACTTATGACTTGTAGCACCTATGAACCTAGAGCTCTGATACCAACTTGTCACGACCCAATTTCCCCTCCGTTGGGTTTCGTGATGACACCTAGTCTTAAGGACTAGGTAAGCCTAATAAATTGCGGAATAACAACCATGAATAATATTATCTCAAATTCTTCTGAAATATAATTCTTATACAAAGAACATCTTCCCAAAACCCGGTAGTACAAGTCATAAGCTTTTCTAAGAGTAATTATTCAAAATAAATACATCACTGTTCCGAACAAAAGGAACATATGGAAATGAGTACAATTTAAGGTGACTCCGAGGCTATAACAGGTTTACCTTGGGTCTCCACTGTAATGAAAAACTACTATTGATCAGATACCTGGATCTGTACACAAAAATGTACAGAAGTGTAGTATCAGCACAACCGACCTTATGTGCTGGTAAGTGGCTAGCCTAACCTCGGCGAAGTAGTGACGAGGCTAGGACCAGACTACCAAATAAACCTGTACAATATAGCGTACAAAATAATAGGAAGCAAATAACAATGGTGGCAACAATGATCAACCAGTAATATAAATAGCAGGAAACATAAATATTTCTCAACAAATAATAAATACAAGTGCAATCAATTAATCAAATCCTTCAAATATAAATCTTTCGCCAATAAATCCTTCAAGTAATAATCTCTAAGATAATATGCTTTTCAATAAACATATTTCGAATATATTTTATTTCGAGTAAAAGTCATCTTGTGACGCCTCATTTCATAATCATAACTAATATTGGTCTCAGCCCACTTTCATATTTTCACGACACCTCATGCCCACATATTTCTATCTCATTTTTCACAACAATTTCCTCATATTACTCAGTTCATAGGTTTCATAACCCAATACAATTAAGAATGTTCAAGGAGCCTCATTCACTTAACATAAAGTAGGGTACAACTGCCAACCCAAATAGGAAATCAACAAGAAAAGATGAAGTTACTTTTAGAAATCATTTGATAAAGAAAATATCCTTTTCAATTGAAGTAAAATATCGAATGAATTATTACCTTTAATATGAGAAGTCAATAAATCAAAATATAGAAGAAATCCCTTTTTAAGTAGAGTACAACCTCAAACGGTTTAAGGAAAATTTAGCTGAGAAATTAATTGAGTTAAAAATATAATAATTGTTGAAATTTAAAGTATTGAATATATATAAAACAATAGGGCGAGGTATTCTCAACACTATGAATTTCTACACAAAGGATCACAGTCGTGAAGGAAATCTAAACCATTAAAATACTTGAATTGATAACAACAATTACAACGGAGATAAAATAATCACAGAAGGAGTACAACTCAATGCAGAGAAGACAACCGGGGATCTCCCAGGATACCGTCCTGTAGTCCCAAATGTAAATACTCGGGGATCTCTCAGTATCCTCCGTGTATGAGCTAGGGATTTCTTGGTATCCCGAGAATCTCTTAGTATCCTCAATAAATGTACTGTGGATCTCTTGGTATCCCGAGGATCTCTTGTTATCCTCAATATGAATTCTAGGGATCTCTTGGTATCCTCAATATATATGTTGGGGGATCTCCCGAGAATCTAAGCCGTAGTCCCAAAGTAAATGTGCAGGGAATCTCTCGGGAATCTAACCCGTAGTCTCAAAGTAAATGTGCAAAAGGATCTCCTGGAAATTTAACCCGTAATCCCAAAATAAATATGCAGGAGGATCTCTCGGGAATCTCACCCGTAGTCCCAAAGTAAATATGCAGGGGGATCTCCCGGGAATCTAACCCGTAGTCCCAAAGTAAACAAACAAGGGGGAGCTACCGGAATTCCACATCCGTAGTCCCAAAGTAAATACACAACGCAACCAACATAATCAACAGTTACATCACAAAAAAAGGATCGAATATCACCCCAATACATATAACAACAACAAAATGATAATAATACGAGGTGAGACAAGTAAGTCAACTCAAGGGCTGTAAATCACGAGAAAAATGGTAGAACCAGCTCAAAGGAATAACCACAGAAAAGAATACTGGCATAAAGGAAACAGTTCAATTATGGGAAAACTAACACGTAACAACGATCCCATAATATACAAGTCAATAATAAGGAAATCAACATGAGTCAAGTAGTTATGAAAATATAACATGACAATAGGAGAGTCAAAACTCTTCAGTTAAGTCAAATAGGAGTCATATTAATCAAAGTATAAGACTCACGGGCATGCTTGATACCAACGTATAGATACTCGTCACCATGCCTATACGTCGTACTCGACAAATAACACATAACAATTATGACACAACTCCTAATCCCTCAAGCTAAAGTTAGACCAAACACTTACCTCGCTTTGCTATCAATTCAAAATTCCAACAAGCCTTTGCCTCGCAAATTCGAATCTTCGAATCTAGTCATAATAATTCAATATACTCAATATAAATTGTACGAATTAATTTCATATGAATTTACACATCTTCCAAATTAAATCCGAAATTTAGCTCAAAATTGCTCGTGGGGACCACGTCTCAAAATCTGACGAAACTTATAAAATCTGACAACCATTGCGATACGAGTTCAACCATACAAAAATTATCGAATTTCGATATCAAATGGACTATCAAATCCTAAATTTTCATTTTTTGGAAAGTTTTACAAAAACTACAATTTCTTTCATCCAAATCCGAAATAAATGGTGAATATAACCATAGAACCATGAAATATAATTATTTTCGGGTATAGAACACTTACCCTAGTCGAAGTCATGAAGAAACCCTCAAAATCGCCCAAAAACCGAGCTTCAAAATCCCAATCGAAAATGAAGAAATGACAGATTTTCAATCCTTAAGTTTCTGTCCAGGTTCGCATTTGCGGACAAAAACTTCGCATTTGCGAATGAACAGTGTTTTCGCAATTCCCACAGAAACTTTACATTTGCGAATGAACAGTGTTTTCGCAATTCCCACAGAAACTTCGCATTTGCGAATGAACAGTGTTCGCAATTCCCACAGAAACTTCGCATTTGCGAATGAACAATGTTTTTGCAATTCCCGCAGAAACTTCGCATTTGCGGATGAACAATGTTCGCAATTCCCACAAAAACTTTGCATTTGTGAGTGAACAGTGTTTTCGCAATTCCCACAGAAACTTCGCATTTGCGAATGAACAGTGCCGCACCAGAAACCAGCAAAACCCAAACTTCTCCGAAATAATCTGAAACTACCCCGAAACTCATCCGGAACCTCCCGGACACAAACCATATATGAATTTCAATCATAAAACACATTTCGGACCTGCTCGCGCACTCAAAACACTGAAAAGAGGTCGTCTAAATCTGATATTGACCAAGGTCAAACTTTTTCCAAAAATCTTATATTTTCAAACTTTCGCCAAAATGCGTTAAATTGCTCTACGGACTCCCAAATCAAAATTCGAACATGCTCCTAAGTCCAAAATTACCACACGAAACTATTAGAATCATCAAAATTCCATTCCGAGGTCGTTTGCTCAAAATTCAAATCTCCGGTCAAACTTAAGAAATCTTTAGCCTTAGATTTCTAGATTCTGTTAAATGACGATAATTTGATCTAGGGATCTCCGAATTTAATTTCGGGCATATGACCAAGTTCCAAATCATGATACGGAACTACCAGAATGGTTAAAACTTGGATCCAGATTTGTTTTCTCAAAATGTTGACCGAAGTCAACTTAGTTTGAGTTTGAAAGCTCTAATTCATAACTTAATCCATTTTTCATACAAAAACCTTCCGAAAAATTATACAGACTGCGCACGAAAATCGAGAACCTATTGATAGCACTTTTTAAGGTCTTAAAACACTGAGATGATTATTTAATTTAAAGATGACATTGTGGGTCATCACAACCATTCATCGCATTGGGGTATTTTTAACTTGATTTATACTTTCTTATTATTCTAAAAATTAGTTTTATTATTGTGCACTGATTAAACAGTTTCATGTAATAACCAGTTAAATTGTAAAGATAGTGTAAAAATCTTCTTACATTACCGATGCATGAATGTTATCCGTAAGCTTTTTGATTTTGCAGAAATTGTATACGGTCGAAATCAGGTATGCCCGATTTCACGGGCTCGAAGTGTCGCCTCAAGCCCGAGTTCAGGATGGATCGAGTTCAAGCCCGATGGACCAAGCTCGAGCCCAACGACATAATACAAGGCTGAAAGATCGAAGTACGCAATGAGCACCGAAGTCGAGTGTGACCAACCCCGAGATGATGCCGTTATGGGTTTGTAACAGAAACAGCAAGATTCTCGGCATGTCCCCAAGATCATGGCATAAATTCCGGAATAGATTTGTACGAGTTAGTACGAATCCGTACTAGGCGGTTAGAGAGGTGTCCCAATAACATTCCTTACTGTAAATAGAAATGTATCTTATTTAGGGTCCCCCCGCTATATAAAGGGGACCCCAATCATTTGTAACCATCATCAATCATTTGCAAAAGAATATATTCTCTTACTTTCTTGCTTATTATTCATCAAAATTGTCTTTTAGCTTTATTGTCTTTATTTTACTTTTCTCGTGGACCTACCTCGAGGCCATCACCGCTCGAGTTCAAGATTGGCCTAAACACTAGTTTGATTCAACTTATTTTCTTAACTTATACGGTTGATTTCTTAGTTATTAATTAGTATTGAATTAAATCATGTATCTTTAAAACCATAAATAACTTTAATTATTACTCGTATTTTCGAGGTAAACAATTTGGCGCCCACCATGGGGCTAATGATAATAGTGGTTATTTCAGTACTAGTTCTGATTACACGTTATTTTCAAACTTGTTCTTGTCAAAAATTTTTTTTCTCTGGTTAAAACATGTCAAACTCACAAAATGCACCCATACATAGCGATGATGGCCTTGGATTTCATGGGGAAAACAACAAGTCGATGTTAGTTCACACATTGCTTTGAATATGGATTTAGACGCAGACCCCAGAGGAACTATATGCAGGGAAGTCCGATCTGGTGGTTAAGGAACACATGGAATATGAGATGGGCGAGTTAGACTCCAAGTAATATTCGAGATGCTACAAGCTCAACAGGTTGTTAGCGCTCAGCTTTAGAGTCAGCATAAAACTCCAAGTATGGTTGATCCAGAAATCACTTGTCGTATTGAGCCGGTGCCTGAAAGATCAAATGGTAATGGCGCGGGGACTGACCCCACGATTATGAGGATGCTCAAGGAACTCACCAAAAGAATAGAGTCGGGGAAAAAAAGATTGAGGATAATGACAAATAGGTGGAGACGTATTACTCCCATATCGATCAAATATCGAGAGCACCCCCGGTTTTGAAAGGTTTAGATGCCATAAAATTTGTACAAAATCCATTCCCTTCGAGTGCGGCACTGAAGCCCATTCCTAAAAAGTTCTGTATGCCCGATATACCTAAATACAATAGGACGACCGATCCTAATGAACACATTACCTCGTACACTTGCGGGATTAAAGGAAATGATTTAAATGATGATGAGATAGAGTCGATTTTGTTGAATTTTTTTTGGGAAACTTTGTCAAAGGAAGCAATGATTTGGAAACTTTCCATCGAATTCTATTGATTCATTTACTATGTTAGCAGATGCATTCGTGAAGGCACACGCCGGGGACATAAAGGTTGCGACAAGGAAATCATACGTTTTTAAGATAAGACAGAGGAAGGATGAGATGCTAAGGGAGTTTGTATCCTGATATCAAATGGAGAGAATGGAATTACCACCGGTCTCAGATGATTGGCCGTGCAAGCTTTTATATAGGGGTTGAATGAGCAGAGTTCGATCGCGTCGCGACAGCTGAAGCAAAATCTGATCGAGTATCCAGCTTCAACCTGGGTATATGTGCATAATCATTACCAATCGAAGATAAGGGTCAAGGACGACTAGCTGGGATCCCCCTTGGGTTCAGTTTATCCAAATAGAATTATAGTTAAGGCCCCGAGGGATACAGACAGGGAACCAAGATCAAACAGGGAACGATATCAGCCATATGTCGTGGATCGGAGAAATAATGGTTCATGGCGTAACCCTCCTTGGAACGATCGAAGAAATGATCGACGTCAAAACTCTCGGGGACTTATGAGTAAGAATGGTTTTGATAAACATATCGATCCCGCAGAAGCACCTCGGTTGTCGTAGTATAATTTCAGTATTGATGCATCAGGGATCGTATCGGCTATTGGAAGGATCAAAGACACCAGGTGGCCCAGTCCTATACAAACCGATCCTTCTTAAAGAAATCCAAACTTAATGGGAGGGGGTAGCTTGATTGTTTAATAAGGGTCATCTTTGAGAGTTTCTCAGTGATCGAGCTAAGAATCACTTTAGATAAAAAGACGCAAACAGAAAAGATGAGGAAGAAGAACCCCAAAAATGTAATTCATATGATCATTGGTGGTTTCTATGTTCCACATGGGCCCACATTCAAACGCACCAAGGTGTCGATCACCATAGAAAAATGGAATCGGAGTTATGTACCCGAGGGCATCCTATCGTTCAATGACGGGGAAACAAAAGGCATATCTCAGCCACATAACGACACTCTGGTAATTTCTATTTTGTTAAATAAAATTAAAGTGAAACATGTTCTAGTGGATCCAGGTAGCTTAGCACACATAATCAGATCAAGGGTCGTAGAGCAGCTCGGCGTACAGGACCAAATTGTACCTGTATCTCGAGTCTTAAATAGCTTTAACATGGAAAGCCAAACAACAAAAGGGGGAGATAATCCTACCAGTGAACATGGCCGGGACCATCCAAGATACAAAACTCACTGTCATCGAAGGCGAAATGAGATATAATGCACTACTTAGGAGGCCGTGAATCCACAACATGAGGGCGGTACCTTCATCCCTTCATCAGATGATGAAATTCCCGACGGTAGACGACGTGAAAATAGTTTATGGAGAACAACATAATGCAAATGAAATATTTGCACTCAACGAGGTGACATCGATACCAGTGCCTTCGGCCTAAAAAAAATTGAGTACCAAAGACAAGCAGACGACCAAATAGTAATCATCGTCCTTAGCCTCGACCGAATCGGAGAAACAGGTAATCGAAGAAGAAGAAACGGACTTTGTTACTCCTCGAACTTTCGTTGTTCCAGAAGAATCGGATGCAACCAAGTCAATGGTCGAGGAACTGGAGCAGGTCATACAGATCGAGTATATGCTCGAGAGAATAGTATACCTGGGAATGGGGTTAACCCCCGAACTCTGGAAAAAGCTCATTTAATTTCTTATTGATAACATTGTTTGTTTTGCTTGGTCCCACTTATACATGACAGGGATCTCACCGAAAATAACAACACACTGGCTGAGCCTCGACCCTAGGTTCAAACCAGTAAAACAAAAAAGAAGGCCCTTGTCCGAGGTGAAGCATGCATTCTTAAAGGATGAGGCAACTAAACTTCTAAAAATAGGGTCCATTCAGGAGGTAAAATACCCCGACTGGTTAGCCAACATATAGTTGTAGTCCCTAAGAAAGGGAACAAACTTAGAATGTGCGTAGATTATAAGGATTTAAACAAGGCAAGTCCTAAAGACTCTTTTCCACTGCCTAACATCGATCGCATGATCGATGCCATGGCCGGCCACGAGATCCTTACCTTTCTCGATGCCTACTCTGGGTACAATAAAATTCAAATGAGCCTGGACGACTAGGAGAAGACCTCATTTATCACTAAGTTTGCAAAAAATACTTGTACAATGTAATGCCCTTCGGGCTGAAAAATGCTAGAGCTACATACTAACGCCTAGTTAACAAAATGTTCGAGGAACAGATAGGTAAATCGATGGAAGTTTACATTGATAATATGTTGGTTAACTCCCTGTGTGCATAGGACCATTTAACTCATTTGCAGGGAATATTCAAAATCTTGAGGAAGTACAACATGAAGCTTAACCTAGAAAAATGTGCCTTCGGGGTCGGTTCAGGCAAGTTTCTCGGCTTCATGGTATCAAATCGGGGAATCGAGATCAACCCCGATAAGATCAAGGCCATCGAAGATATTAATATCGTAGATATTGTGAAATTCATGCAAAGGCTAACATGACGAATAACTGCCTTGGTCAATTCATTTTGAGTTCTTCAGATCAAAGCCACAGGTTCCTCTCTTTGCTCAAAAAGAAAAATAATTTTGCGTGGACCCTAGAATGCCAACAAGCATTGGAGGAATTGAAGCGATACTTATCGATCCCACCCTTGCTTCACACTCCGAAGGTAAATGAAAAGAATTAGTTATACTTGGAAGCGTCCGAGATAGCGATAAGTGGGGTACTAGTTCGGGAATAGCAAGGTACGCAATTCCCTATCTATTACGTTAGCTGAACTCTTGGAGATGCTGAAACTAGATATCCACACTAAGAAAAATTGGCACTTGCATTAATAAGCGCATCTAGAAAGTTAAAGCCATATTTTCAATGTCACCCCATTTGTGTGTTAACCACTTATCCCCTTCGAAATCTTTTGCATAAGCCCGAGTTATTAGGCTGATTGGCCAAATGGGCCGTCGAAATTGGCAGTACGATATCGAATATCAACCCCGAATGGCCATCAAGTCTCAAATCCTAGCTGATTTCGTGGCCGATTTTACGTCGACCCTCGTACCCTAAGTAGAGAAGAAACTTTTGCTAAAATCGGGTACGTCGTTGGGGGTATGGACCCTCTTCACAGATGGTGCCTCAAATGTGAAAGGGTCCGGGCTTGGCATCATTTTGAAGCCACCTACAGGTAGCATTATTAGACAATCTATTAAAACTTCTAGGTAGACTAATAATGAGGCCGCGTATGAGGCCATGATTGCAGGTCTCGAGCTAGATAAAAGCATAGGGGCAGAGGTCGTTGAAGCAAAGTGCGATTATCTTTTGGTGGTGAACCAAGTAAACAAAAACTTCAATGTTCGAGAGGATAGGATGCAAAGATATTTGGACAAGCTACAGGTAACCTCACACGCTTCAAGGAGTGGACTCTAAATCTTGTGCCCCGAGAACAAAATAGTGAGGCAGATGCACTTGCAAACCTGGAGTGATCAGTCGAGGAAGATGATATTATCCTAAGGACTATCGTTCAATGATCGAGACCTGTGATCGAAGAACGTCATGCCGAGACAAAATCTAAAAGTTTGACATGGGATTGGAGGAATAAGTATATCGAATATTTAAAAAATGGAAAGCTCCCGTCGGATAATAAAGATTCGAGGGCTCTATGAACAAAGGCTTCTAGATTCTCATTGGATGAAGATGGAAAATTATACAGAAGGACGTTCGATGGACCATTGGGTGTGTGTTTAGGTCCGGGGGACATCGACTATGTTCTGCAAGAAATCCACGAAGGCACTTATGGGAATCACTTTTGCGCCGAGTCCTTAATTCGCAAAATTATTAGAGCAGGGTATTACTGGGATAACATGGAGAATACACTAAGGAGTTTGTTAAAAAGTGTGATAAATGTCAAAGGTTTTCACCGATGATTCATCAGCCTGGAGAGAAACTTCACTCAGTTCTATCCCTATGACCTTTCATAAAATGGGAAATGGACATCATCGACCCTCTACCAATAGCCCCAGGTAAAGCTAAATTCATTTTGTTCATGAATGACTACTTTTATAAATGGATAGAAGAACAGTCCTTTGAGAAGGTCAGAGAAAAAGAAATTATTGACTTCATCTGGGACCATATCATTTGTCAATTCGGGATACCAGCCAAAATCGTATGTGACAAAGGGAAGCAATTCATCGGTAACAAGGTAACAGAGTTCCTCGAATCACACAAAATAAAAAGGGTCTTATCAACACTGTACCACCCAAGCGGGAACGGACAAGCCGAATCAACATACAAACTTATCATTCAAAACTTAAAGAAAAGGTTAAATGACGCAAAAGGAAAATGGAGAGAAGTTTTACCCAAGGTTCTTTGGGCATATCGGACGACGTCGAAATCTAGCACGAGGGAAACCCTATTCTCTTTAGTATACAGCTCTGAGGCCTTTATTCCAGTCGAGGTCGATGAACCCAGCACTAGACATGCATCATAGGAATCAAATCACAAGGCTATGAGAAGCTACAGTTGTTCGGATGGCCGCGCAGAAACAAAGAATCGAGAGATATTATAATAGAAGGACCAACCTTCGACACTTCGGAATCAGGGACTTAGTTTTACGAAAAGTCACCCTAAATATTCGAGACCTGAATGTAGGGAAATGACGCCCAAATTGGGAAGGACCGTACCGAGTCATTGGAGTTATCGGTAAAGGATCTTACAAATTTGGCATGATGGAAGGCAAACAATTGCCGAACAATTGGAATGTATCACTACTCAAACAATATTACTGTTAAGGTATGACCTTCTACTTTCCTCCATTTTTATTTAAGACAAACTCATTACAGGTGTTCGATCGAAGACGTAGATGGAACCTTCCTTCACGAAGACCTTAGGTTTTAAAGCATGCGTTGAAATCTTTTTCCCTTAGATCAGATTTTATCCCAAATGGGTTTTTTCCGGCGAGGTTTTTAACGAGGCAACAACTATGTGCTATCTTGGGATGATTCAAAATATCCAAGGTTTCTTTTCAATCAACCTTGAATACTGGGGGGAATCACCCTCGGAGGTTATATTTTCGAGAAAAATACTTCATGCCAAAGAGGGCCTCTACAGGAAAACATTGTAATTAGCCAAACGGACAGATGAACCATATCCATATAAAATAGTCAATCCCCGATGACAAAACATGTACACACGTATCAACCACTCAAAGAATCATTCTTTCTATATCAAAACACTTTGCGTGTCAAAGAAATTTGCTGCTATACGAACTCCGCACTTGTGATTTTGTGAGAAATAGCTCAAGGGACAAAACGCAAATACACTTCGAATGCTCAGGGACTGTCATGGACAGTCAACCCATCTAAACTTGAATTCATAACACCTCAAAGAGGCATCCATCTATGTAAAGGCTAAGGCCATCAAACTCGGGGACTGAAGTTTCAAACAAGTTCGAAATGCTATCGGAAAACAAGTCTAAGAGACACACCCAAAGTATACAACCATATTAAAGGCTACGGCCGAAATAACGCGGCTCAAAGACATCCAAATTTTCTCAATAAAAAAATGCTTTCGAACTACTTTGAAAAACCGGTTAAATAAGGCTACCCTCGGCAAAGCAAAAAAGGGCTTTGATAAAATCAACCCTCGAATAATTTAAAGTCTCGATAATATCAGCCTTCGAAAAATCCCCAAGATTTATTAAATTATCTTAACACAAACGGATTGAGAAAAAATTGGGTTCTGATTGATTGAACCCTCGAGAAACCCAATGGTTACAGAAAGATCATGCTAGGCATACGAAATTTTCCCTAAGTCTTTTAGCTTTGAGCTCCTCAATCTTTTGGCTCCGGGACAAGCTTTCCCCCTTTGCATTTTAAATCTGGCATTCGATCGAAGTCAGCTGGTCCCGAAATGATTCTTTCTCTGAAGCGAGACAATCCATATGTTGCTTCCACCCTAGGGTCTCGCCTCTTTCACCTTGAGCTCTTGTCGAAGCTTCTCCACCAACTCGCCCTTTTGCTAGGCCTGCAAAGTCGAAGTTTTAATCGCTAAATCAAACGAGCACATAATATACCCCCAAAGGTTACATTACCTACTCAATAAGCCCAGTTTGTTCGTGGTGATATTTCGCCAACTTGGCTCGGAGATCCCTGATCTCCTTATCTTTTTATACATAGAGGCGTTTAAGGTTTTCCTTCTCTTTCAAGAGCTTCTTTAGTTCGGCCTCGCATCAGGAAAGCTTGGCTAGAGATTTGGAAAATGCTTGTCGATGAAGAGACACGAACTTCACACAAAGAAAATGAGTCAGACTTAGAAAAATGAGAACAAAACTCGAGCATAATTATGGAGGCAGAAACTTACTTGTTTGAGAAGCCGCTAAGCCTAATCAAAGATAAATGAGGTGTTAGGGTCAGGACCATATTCGACCCCGGCAAAACATTCCTAAAAAATATCATTCCTTTCACGGGTCATTTCCATGTCGGGAGTCTTCATGGCTCGAGCATCTCGAAACTGCCCTTCAGAAAACACAGGGCCAGGCAGGGACTCATCTATGTTAATTATCCCAAGTGATTCACTTGGGACATTCTCTTCTTTTTGAAGGGCCTAGGAATTAGGCTCTTCCGGCTCACCGGCCAGATGTTCTCCAAGGCGGGGAGCACTCTTACCACCCGATGTCTCGAGGACTCTTTGAACCATATCAGGCGGCGACTCTTTGATCTCTTCTCTTTGAATCGCATCTGCCGCCGCCGGTTCGGCGATCTTCAAAGATTCAGTGCTCCCCCTCCTTCGAGCTACCAACAGGCAGTCGTCATCTTCTCCTTCTTCTTCATCATCCCAAAGGTGTTGGACCACTTCTGCAGGTAGAGCCGCGGGATTGGCCTTATGCTTTCGAGCCTTACTTTTCTTGGGCCTCAGGGAACTTGCAGGTGAAGCCCTTTTCCTTTCCTTATCCTTGGTTGGCTTTGGGATTTCCCCTTTACCGGGCGGGGGAAACCGCATAGCAACGACATCTGCGAGGCCTGTGTAAGGGTAAAATAAGTATTTCACTGAGAAATACCGATATATGGACATGGGAACTTACCATGGTTTTTAGCTTCCTACCGACCCTTGGGCAAATTATGCCAACTGTGTTCCGTGTATGAAGAAGTGGAGGCCAGTTGTCGAACCCAACCTGCAAGGTTTGGAATCGTACCAGAAAACCAAGGGGCAACTGTATCCTCAAAAGGGAATTAAATCGAGGAAGAATAGGGAAAGTAGAATATTAATCATCATCGATAAGTTTGTACTTACGTTTCATGTTCCACTCCTCGGGAAATGGCATCCTCTCCGCAGGAATCAAATCAGAAGTCCTGATTCGGACAAACCGGCTCATCCATCCTCGGTCCTTGTCCTCATCGATGCTAGAAAATAGCGACTTCGAGGATCGATGCTGGAGCTTTATCAGATCACCTCGATAAAGGCGAGGGCTGTACAGTCTAATCAGGTAGTCGAGGGTAAAAGGCATCCCCTTGACCTTGACCGAGAAATACCTAATTGAATTGACAATATGCCAAAAAAGAAGGTAGATCTGGCCAAGCGTCACCCGATATTGGTGACAGAAATCGTGAATAACTGGGTCTACGAGACCTAGTGCCAGATCTACGAGACCCAATATGAAAGGGTAAGTATACACGTTTAAGTACCCTGCCACATGGGTGGTGATGTCTTATTCGGGGGAAGGAATCATGACATCCTTATCCTCCCAATGTCAATCCTTTTTCACCTGCTCAAGTTCATCTTCAGTTATCAAGCATATATATCGAACATGGGCTCGTATCGACCCGGGAATGCAGGCTTATCGACATTGAAATCAAAAGATAGCTCGCATGGCCCGGGAATGCACTTCTCTATACGTGGTGGCACCACCGTTCTACCACCGGCCGGATGCGACGATGAGGAGGCTTTTTCTTTTTGAGGAACGGTTTTAGATGTTTTGTCTTCAAAAGAAGAGAAGAAGTTAATGATATAGAAAGAACAAGTTGAAGAAATGATGAACTCAGGAAAGATGAAGAAGCTAGAGAGGTTTTGAGAAGTAAAGAGTGTAAAAGTTGTAAGATTGACCTATTTATAGTGGCCACTTTAACGGTTTGGGGAAGTCAATGTCCGACCGTCAACCGCCTTCAATCAATGGCCTTAGGAACTATGCAGACGCTAACTTTCAATCAGTTTAGGCGCTAACGTCACGAGATTGACATCACGATCGAGGAATCGGAGGATCGAGGATCAAATTGTTTCTTATCATCTTACTATAAGAAACGTGGGGACTATCTGTATACGGTCAAAATCAGGTATGCCCGATTTCGTGGGCTCGAAGAGTTGCCTAAAGCTTGAGTTCAGGATGGATCGAGTTCAAGCCCGATGGACCAAGCTCGAGCCCAACGATAGAATACAAGGCTCGAAGATCGATGTATGCAATGAGCACCGAAGCCGAGTGTAACCAACTCTGAGATGATGCTGTTATGGGTTTGTAACAGAAAAAACAAGATTTCCGCCACGTCCCCAAGATCATGGCGTAAATTCCAGAATAGATTTGTACGAGTTAGTACGAATCCGTACCAGGCGGTTAGACAGCTGTCCCAATAAGATTCCTTACTCTAAATAGAAATGTACCTTATTTAGGGTTCCCCTGCTATATAAAGGGAACCCCAATCATTTGTAATCATCATCAATCATTTGTAAAAGAATATACTCTCTTAGTTTCTTGCTCATTATTCATGAGAATTGTCTTTTAGCTTTGTTGTCTTTACTTTACTATTCTCGTGAACCTACCTCGAGGCCATCACAGCTCGAGGTCAAGATTGGCCTAAACACTGGTTTGATTCAACTTATTTTCTTAACTTATACGATTGATTTCTTAGTTATTAATTAGTATTGAATTAAATCACGCATCTTTAAATCCATAAACAAGTTTAATTGTTACTCGTATTTTCTAGGTAAACAGAAATATTACCTGAGTTTCTAATTTTCTTCCCGTATTGCAGATTTCTTAAAAGGTTTGGTGAAAAATGATCCTAAATAAAATGTCTAACACCAAAACTTTTGTTTACATATGTACCAAATCATTTTAAAAGGCAATTAGTGCAGAGTGAGTGGGAACTGAAGGCTGTAAAGTGCCTTTGATTTCGGTGGCGTCAGTATAAAGAACTAAATAAACTCAAAACATGCTATGTCTAAAGTTAATATTCTATTAACAGCATAAATATTTCTTTTCAAGAAAAGTGCCATGGGCGTAGATCTTCAGAGATAAAAAAATTTCGTATATTAAAGGTGTTTTAATAATGCTAGATATGAAAATGACATGAGAGCTTTGTGGGATCCAAGTTAGCTTTTACTTTTGGATAAAAAGAGGGAGAGAATGAGCACTTTACTTCATCTTCCATTGAGCTACGATTTGGCTCCTTGTTTTTTTTTCCTCGATGTCCAACTATTTAACTTGTTCTGTAACCTGTTCTATATATATATATATCATAGAGTGTATGTTCTGTACATTGAAGTTCTTAAATTGACAATGTGTAGTGTTTGTATATCATCTACGTAAGTTTATATTATAACAACAGTAGGTAACTTATGACCTACTGATCATAACACATCAAATGTAATAACCTAAATAATAGAATAAACATATTATATTCAGTAAAGTTGAATTAGATGGTAGTTAAGTCGAATTATATAACAAGGAATCCCTTATCATCTTTCTTGTTTGTGCTAGTGATAGAGTATTTCACTTGAGTACTGTTAAGACAAAATAATCTGATTTTAACTATAATCCTAGATGTAGTAAAATAAAGATAGTGCAACTGGACTTTGTTGATGACCTTCTGATATTTTGCAGGGGCGATGTGCTAGCAGTCAAACTGATGTATGATTTTTTCCAACAGTATTGGCTTCAGGATTTGTAATTAACAGGTCGATAGCTCAATCTTCTTTATAACTATCCGCATATATTACTTAAATTGTATCTCAACACTCAAATAATATATGTTGATTTTGGAAATATTATCTATGGATCCCCTACATATCACCACCCCACTCCATTCCAAAAGTGAGAATTCAAAAGAATTCAAGTTTAATGTAAAACAGACCAAATTTTCAAGCCTATATACAATGAGTAGTGAAAGATTAATTGGCATCTTACTACAAAATTAATCACCAATTCAGTGAAAGATATTTTATATCCTTTTCTTTTTTTTAGTTCTCTTTTCTCTTTCTGTGAAACAATTTATGTGAAGGCGTCCTTATATATTATATTCACTTTAAACCTTTTCTAAAACTTGATATGACCCATTGGTAAAAGTTTATTTGTTCAATGTTCTTTTACTTTTTTATATTTCGAGATACTACAACAATGAAACTCCTTCCTCTTGAACAAAAGAGAATAATTTTTTGACCAAAAGTGAAAAATAAAGGAGTAATCGCTTTAGGTGGACATGCAAATTTCTTAAATGGGTAGGATTTCAACCTGAAGGGTCGCAACAAATTTTTTTTTATTCTTTTCCTTCTATTATATTTTTCACGCAAATATTTGAATCCTTTGTATCTTTTTTTTTTCCTTATACTTTTTGTTACCTCAATAAAGAAATCCTTTTATTTGAGAGATTTTCTCTATTAGGTTAGTAATATTTTAAATTTTTAAAGCAGTTAGGAGGAACAACCTAATGTTTTTATATATATATATATATATATATATATATATATATATATATATATATATATATATATATATATATA
>MU752187.1:0-23021 GCA_026770625.1 Nicotiana glauca | reverse complement strand
TTCTATATTATATACTATATAATATATTTTTAACTAAGTATTTTATTTATAAATAAAATAACTTAATATTATTTTTATAATATATTCGTATATTTAATTTTTTCTTAACTTTAATTTTTAAGATATATTAGTAGAGTTATTAAATTTGTCAGTAACTTTAATATATATGAGTAGAGAAAATATCGGCAAGTACATTTCCGTGAGAAAATTCGCAGGTAAACAAACAAAGAAAATGAAGGAAAAAACATATGTTAATGTGAAGAAAAATTCCTAGGTACTACATGTGAATTTAGCTAGGGATATTTTCTTGGGAATTTTTCTCGGCAATTGGTTATTTGAAAAATTACAGTACTAGAAATTCAGGAAAAATCGTTCAAAAAAATCGACCAAAGTTGGTCGGTAATGCCCAATAATAGTCCAAAATGCGATCATTAACGTGTGATCGGTATTTTGAATGTCGGAAGGGCATACCGACCAACTTTGGTCGGTCAATTAAATTAAAAAAAAAAAATGTTGCAAAAAAGTTATTTTAATGCTACTAATATATCTTGAAAATTAAAGTTATGAAAAAATTAAATATATGAATATATTAATATAAATAAAATACATAGTTAAAAATATATTATATAGTATATAATATAGAAGGTATTACATAAATATGAAGGTTTATATAATATAAAGGGCATAATAGACTTTTCATCTAAAAATATGACTTTTGTGATAACTAGAGCAAAGTAAAATGATTTTTGTGTAACAAAAAAAGAAAAATGACTTTTGTGTAATGAACACAAAGTTGAATAATTTTTACGTAACAAAAAAAAAATAGTGATTTTTGGGTAACAAACACAAAAGTTCAATAACAATAATAAAATTATCTCGTTATATCGTGAATATGGAGCTTAAAAGTAAGTGTACCATGTGAACTTATTATGTCTTACATAGAAGGTAACATTTTTCTTACTATTATAATATGTGATTTGTTTAAGATGTCACATTCGTCTTTGGAAAGGTTGTCGACCTAGAAAGTTTTACCAATCTTTTTCCTTGATCAGTGCCCTGATCATGTGCTAACTGTCACGATCCAAAATCAATCCGCCTTATTGGCACCTAACGTGGTACCAGGCAAGCCGACAATTCACATTTCCAACCCTTAAAATCTTTGAAAGATAGTAAATAGTTTAATTAAAGGAAAATTTTTTAAAAATAGAATAGGAAATCATTACTCAATATATAAACTCTTCCGATAATCGGATGTCACTGAGTACATGAGTATCTACATAAAGACATAGTTTGGTACACTGTCTAGAAAGTAAAGATTGAATAATAAACTGAAAGATATGGGAAAAGAGTCAAGGTCTACGGACGCCAAACAACTACCTCGATGATCTCCAAAAGTTTAGACTCTACAAATTAAATCAACACCCGTTGTGACCGAAAGCACCTGGATCTGCATAGGAGATGTAGGGTATAGCGTGAGTACAACCAACTCAATAAGTAACAAATCTAACCCCTGCACTGAAAGTAGTGAGGAGCCTAATTATTACAGTCCACTTTCAACATTTAAAAGTATGAAAAATTACAAAGAATATGACAGTGATATCTCAGAAATTCATAGTCTACAAATGAAGACACGAATTTAGACATGCTTTCAACAAGAATTTAGACGTGCTTTAAGCTTTTACAACGAAACATAACACATAACAAGGCAGATCCATCCCATATGCAAATACACCAGGCAGAGCCAGCCCAAATATAAATAACTGCTGGCATTGCCCCTACTATAGATGTGTAGACTCCGAAGGGGCTGATCCAGCCCAAGCACTATAATAAGCCAAGTCCTGGCATGAATCAATAAAATATGTTACGACGTGCAGATCGATCCCATAAATACCACTCACAATAGATCCTCAGCCTTACTTAGTCAATAATCTCTCTAGTCTCTCGGACCCACAAGAATCATGATAATTAGCCAAATAAAGATAATACGATGTATCAAATAAGGACAACACGGACTAACATATATTATGCAAATAACAATCGACAAATTAAGCAATTAATCCAATAGCAAAGAACGACCATTGTGGGTCCCAATAGTGCCAATGTATAGCCTAAGCAAGGTTTCTAACATGACTGACAACTCAATAGCTCTAACACATGGTGATTAGAAAGATTTAACAACTATTTCGTTTCATGGAATCGACCAAGTTACAACTTTTACGCATGCCTGTCACCTAGCACATGTGTCACGTCAACACCAATCACATAACACGAATTTCAAGATCTCAGAACTAAGTTTAGAAGTGTTGCTTGCCTCAAACAGTGCAAATCTCTACTCCAACACGCCCTTGCCCCACGAAACGACCTTTGAATGCCTCAAATATAAGAAAATACAAGTTCTTAATCAAAAGTCAAAAAGTCAACCGAGGGTCCGACCACTATACACTAGGCCCACGTCTCGGAATCCACAAAAGTCCCAAAATCTGAGAGCACTTTCAACCATGAGCCCAACAATACTAAATTTACCAAAATCTAACACCAAATCGACACCCAAATCCCCAGCCTCAATCCCTTAAAATTACACCTCAAAACTACATAATATATGTGAAAATGCAATAAGAAAACAAAATTATTGAATAAATTTAACCATATGTGACTTACCTCAAGGAAACCCTCAAAAATTGTCTGAAAATCGTTTAATCCGGAGCTTGGAATGCTCAAAATTATGAAAACCCATAGAATTCTCGATTTAATATTCTTTCCAGCCTTTTCACTCCTATGGAATCTGAACCACACCTCTGGTTCCACTTTTGCGGAAAATCCTTCGCATAAGTGGATAGGACCTAAGGCCCCCCTTTGCTTTTGTGATCCTGCCTCTGCATCTGTGCCCTTGCAGGTGTGGAATTCCATTGCACCTGCACAAACTTCCCCATTGGCTAACTCCGCTCTTGCGCTATTCACTTCAAACATGTGACCTCGTAGGTGTGGAAACTGCCTCGCATCCGACCACTATACACCCCATCCAAGTTCGGTTTTGCACTCCAGTGCTCGCTTCTGTGAGCTCGCACCTACGATCACCACTCCGCATGTGCGATTGCACAAGACCTGATGCTTCAGCGTTCCTTCAAACTCCAAATTCGATGCGTTGACCGCCCAAACATCACTCGAGGCCCCCGGTACCTCAACAAAAAATACCAACAAGTCCTAAAATATGATACGATCTTAGACGAGCCTTCAAAATCACATCAAACGATGCTAAAATACGAATCGCACAGCAATTCAAGCCTAATGAACTTTTGAACTTCTAACTTCTACATCCGATGCCGAAATCTATCAAATCATGTCCGATTGACCTCACATTTTGCACATAAGTCACAAATGACACCACAGACCTACTCCAACTCCCAGAACCCTAATCCGAGCTCGGTAACGACAAAGTCCACTCTCGGTCAAACTTCCAAATTTCCAATCTTCGTCATTTCAAGCCTAATTCAACTATAGACCTCCAAATCACTATCCGGACACGCTCCTAAGAATAAAATCACCCAACGGAGCTAACAGAACCATCAAAAATTCCATTCCGAAGTCGTTTACACATAAGTCAACATCCGGTCAACTATTTCAACTTAAGCTTTCACCCTTGAGACTAAGTGTCTTAATTTATTTCGAAACCTCTCCAGACCCGAACCAAACTACCCCATCAAGTCACATAACATCAATTATATAGGGAATGAACGGTAAATGGGGGAATGGGGTTATAACTCTCGAAACAACTAGTCGGATCGTTACACTAGCCCTCCCTCATGGATGTCACATACACCCCCTTTAAAGACTCGATGTCCATCTTGAATTTGTCTCATCATAATTATATTATGAAAGTCTATCTCTGATACTATATTGTTACAGTCCATGCTCATCAGTCTATCCTTGGACTACGTGGTATAGAACTTAAAAGCACGTGTAATATACGAACTCATATTTTGTCTTATATAATACTTTATATTTTCCTTCCTTTTTAACGTAGGATTATGTACCTCTTCATTTAAGTTTTGCCAATGTAATACATCTTGATGTCCCTCTCCTTAATTCACCCTCATCATCCTCCCATAGCGTCAAAAATGAATTCCTAGGAATATATAATTATCTTAGATTCTGATAAAAATTTAATCAACTACTTTTAATTTAACTTTATTTTATTTGTTTAACTTGAACTTTTGTTCAAACAATATTAAATTAGTGTCGTGCTGAGCTTATATTGATTTTGATGATTAACACATAATTGTATAACTATAGAAGAACTAAATCTCTTGAAGATATTTTTTATACTACTAACTAGGTTGCATATGCGTCAAATCAGATATCGAAAGAACCAAGCCCCTTAACGTTCATTACTTAGGAGATGGAAGGTTATTTCTACTGCAAACAGGATTCCTTAAACATAAAAAATCGGGGTCAACTGTAACGACCCGGACGGTCATTTCATGAGTTACCGGTCCATTTACCCCATTTTTGCTTCTTAATACTTTGTTCATCTGTGTTAAATGGTTTTGAGTTAGTCAGTTCGAATTCGGAATGGTTTTGAAAAGGTCTAAGACACTTAGTCTCATAAGTTGGTCTTTTAGTTGAAAAAGTCAACCGGAAGTTGACTTGTGAGCAACCGATCTCTGAATTTTGTTTTTATGATTTGGAACTTAGGGGCATGATTGGAATATGTTTTGGAGTTACGAAGTAGATTTAGGCTTAAATTGGCAAAAATGGAATTTTGGTATTTTTCGGTTGGTAGCGGGGATTTTGATATAGGGGTCAAAATGGAATTCCAAAAGTTGGAGTAGATCCATTGTGTCATTTGGGATATGTGTGCAAAATTTCAGGTCATTCGGACGAGGTTTGATAGACTTTTTGATCGAAATCGAAATTCAGAAGTTTTTGGAGTTCTTAGGCTTGAATCCGTGGTTGATTTGATGTTTTGATGATGTTTTGAGTGCTATAAAGGTTAAAACACGTTTGAATGATGCTATGGGATGTGTTGGCATGTTTGGTTGAGGTCCCGGGGCCTCGGGTGAGTTTCGAGTGGTTAAACAGATCAAATTCATGTTTGAAAAGTTGCAGATTTTCTTCAGTTCTGTTACATGCATTTTTGTTCTTCGCGACCGCGTAGAGTGGTCCGCGATCGCGTAGGCTTAGTTGAGCAGGGGTGAGATTTTTTCTACACGATCGCATAGGTAAGGGCGCGATCACATTAGGCTGGGAAGTTTTTGTTCGCGAATGCGGGCCCAGGGTCGCGTTCGCATGGAAGGAAAAGAGCTGGTGAGGAGTAGGCAGGTTGTTCTATGCTAGTTTGTGAAGCCAGTTCTTCGCGATCACGTGGAGGTGTTCGTGATCGCGTAGGGTTAGATGGGGCCAGACATCATTTGTGCTTCGCGAACGCAGGGCTATTTTCGTGATTGCGGTGAAGGAATTCTAAATCGCTGGGCAGAATGTTTAAAAAGCCATTTTCGCAATTTTTGGCCATAGTTCACCATTTTTTAGTCGATTTAGGAGCTTCTTGGGGGAGACTGAAGAGGAAATTCAAGAGAACTTCTTTGAGGTAAGAATATTGAACCTAAAACTCGTTCCTATGTTGATTCTTACTAGTTTAAAAATGAAATTTGTGGAACCTAAAGCATAAAATTGGGGAGTTAGGCCTTGAAATTAGAAACTTTGATTTGAGGATTTGAGGGATCGTTTGTGGTCAGATTTTGATGTATTTGATATGTATGAACCCGTGAGAGTGTAAGGATTCTAGTTTTATGATTTTTATCAGAATCAGAGACGTGGGTCCGGGGGTCGGGTTGAGTCAATTTTGGGATTTTTTGTGTAAATTAGTTATTTGCGAGTGGGCTTTGTTCCTTTAACTATTTTGATATTATGATTCCGATTTTGGATAGATTCGATGTGTGTTGAGGCTGATTCGAGAGGCAAGGGTGTCGCAGGCTAGAGTTTGGCTTGGATAACGCTTCCAAACATGGTTGTGAGGATTCAAAACCCTGAACTATGCATTTTATGATTACTATTGAGATGACGCAAATGCCAAGTGACGGGCATGTGCCATACCATGGGAATTGCGGCCTGGATCATTCCATGGCCCCACTTAGTGAGTCCTTCTTTCTGATATTTGTGTCGCACATATGTGATTAAGTTGATGAGCTATAAATCATGCTAATTATCATGTTAAGACTTCACGCTAATACTGTTGAGACCCTAGGGGTCGATTCTTGCTGTCATGTTACTTGCTTTATTGATATTTTACACTCAGTCAAGTTCATGCATATTATATCATGCCTCAACCTCATTATTGTTAATTTATATATCATATCATTATTCGGGCTAGCATCATGACATTTTGTACCCATGTGAGTGAGAGTGGAGAGTGATGACTGAGTAAGGCTAAGAGCCTGATTGTGAGTGACCGTATATAGGATCGAGCTGCACGCAGCAGCGGCTACGTTGATGATTATGATAGCGCTTGGGCTGTAGAAGCCCCTCCGGAGTTTGTAACACACCCCCAGTGAGCGCAGTTGATGATATTGAGGGTTGGATCTTCCTTGGTCTTGGATCTTGTCCGAAGTATTTATATTCTGAGATGGATCTTCTCCATAGGCTGGAATGACCTTCCTCGGTACTGGATGATTGTTGTTAGTAATATGTACATATTTTGGGATGGATTCTGGGCCTTGTGAGCCATATACAGTACCGAGTGGTTATGAGATTGTTATTGATATTATCTGGAGATGGATCTTCTCCGTAGGCAAGAATGGCTTTCTCAGTACTGAGTGAGTGTTTATATATTTTGGGATGGACCTTCCTTGGGCCGTACGAGCCATATACAGTACTGAGTGGACGAGCATTTGATATTATGGGCACATGAGGTACTCAGCATACAACATGTGCATTGACATGTAGATGTAGCAGAGTACACTTCTTTACCTTGTTCATACTTGCTCTGCTTTACTGTTCGAGCTGTTTATTTAATTGAAAGCATGCCTACATTTCTGTACATTATTTCTGTTATCCTTGAGGAGGTTGAGTTCGTCACTACCTATCAGTCCAAAGGTAGGACTTCTTACTTACTGAGTTAGTGTACTCACGTTACCCCCCGCACCTCGTATGCAGATTTAGGCACTTTGGATATAATGGCGGATGTTTGATCGAGGCTTTTGACTTAGAAGATTATTGAGGTACCTGTACATCATTCGCAGGCCTTGGCTCTCCACCTTGCTTTTTAGATATATTTCAGTTGTTCCCTTAGACATCATATCAGACTATGTATTTATCCTTAGACGCTCATGTACTCATTAACACTCCGGTTTTTGGGTTTGATTGTATTTTTTTGTTGGAAATTTTTCTTATGTTTCAAATAGTTGTTTAACTGCTAAAAACTTCCATAAATGTTTTCAAACTTATTATTATCAGGTTGATTGTTTAGTTGAGGATAGCCTAGTTTCACGATAGGCACCATCATGACGGGTCAGGTTTTGGGTCGTGACAAGTTGGTATTAGAGCCTAAGTTACATAGGTCTCATGAGTCATGAACGAGTTTAGTAGAGTCTCGCGAATTGGTACGAAGACGTTTGTACTTATCTTTGAGAGGCTACAAAACCTTTAGGAAATAAACTTCACATTCTTGAATTCCTATAGTGCGACATTGATTCAGTGTGAAGCTTAACTCCTTGAATTCCTTCCACGCATTTGTGTGTGTGAATGAACGCTCACTATCAACTGTGCATCGATGGCTTGTGATTCCCTAATCGAAGGGCGAGATGTGATTTCTGTGTGTTAATTTTGGGCCAGTCTAGAAGACTTGAGGTCGTATTTTTGCTTATAGCTTGAGCGTTGAGGCGTTGATTATGTGGGCACGTGGTTTTGGATTTATATGTTCGATAGTGTCCCTGTTAGTGGAAGTGATGACAGAATGTCTATGTTGTAAGTATGATGTGACTACGAGATGTATTTTTATGAATTGAATATGACGAGAAGGGTCTGCTTGAAGATAGAAGGAACTATAAGGTGCTTAATTTCCGTCTTGATTTGATGTATAGCACCGAGTTATGAGTGTGTGAAGGATCTTTTCATGTGGTCTAGTTGGGGGAATTGAGTAGATTTCATGTTACGATATGAGTTCAGACTCATGAAGATCTTTTGATTGCGTGATGTTTATGGCAGTGGAAGGGTATAGGGAGAAGTTAGTTTGAGGCAGAGCAGGTGGGTTATCTCCTACGAAATATTTTGTAGTGGTGTGAACCCTATGTTGTTTGTTGAAAGTCCTCTTTTACTAGTGAAATATATATGTTGCAGTTTGAGTTTAAATTGCGTATGCGAGTTGTCTTGACTGTTACGAGGGTAAATGCGAGAATTGCAAATGATTTGAAACACTAGATAGGTTGCATTACATGAACTTATGAAGGATTTAGTTGAATTTCACTATGGTATTATGGCAAAAATTTAGTAGGGGCACTGTGAGTTTTTGGGGTGTTTTGGTCTATGGCTTTGAGACAAGTGGGGGAGGCCGTTATTGATTAGTTAATTGCACGGTTATGTGTCGTATTGGTTTCAGTTTGAGGTATATTAGTGAATTAGTTGTGGCTTGCAGGGATTGAGATCAAGGATGGCTCGAGTAAAGGAAAGTTTGGATAAGGGTTATGTTATGCTTTGCGGTCATACGAGAAACGTTGGATGAATTAGTTGTTATTGTAAGGCATGTAATGGGTATAGAGTAGGATATCACTCGGTTGCTTAGAAGGATGGGTTACTTCTATAGGTGATGCTGATGGGGCATAGGTCATTCAGTTCATTTGATAAGTGTAATTGAAAACTGAGTAGAGTGGATGACTCCCAAGATTGGTTTTATTGGATTCAAGACTTATATGTAATAATTGGAGATCTTCAGAGGGTGCATTTGCCTAGAAACTGAGGTTTATATTGGAGAGTGTTAAGACTTGTGGCATTTCTATATTATTATGGAATCTACACATTAGTATTAGGAAGGTAAAGGTAATGGCTTTAGATTCACAGAAAGTCTCTTCAGGGTAAATACTTTGAATTAGGTGCCTTTGGGAATATTTAAGAGAGTATTCAGCGGCTTACGAGCCAATCACGATACGGTTTCATGCTTGAGTCTAGTGTGGTGAGTCTGGTTTGGGGATTGCGGTATTATGGCAACGGGAAGTAACAATTTGAAAGAAATTTAGAAGTAACTTGGACACATATGAGAGCTTGGTAGTAGGTCGGATCGGCATGGTAAGGGATATGATTAGTTAAGGGTACTTATGAGATAATGAGTTTCTATGGGTGTATCGTGGCAATGCTCTTGGGTTTTCGGTGGCTCGCGTTAGTTGGTTGAGTTAGGAGGATTCAGTTATGATGGTTTGGTTTTTTGTGCAAATGGGATTTAGGGAATTCTTGATGGTTTCTACCACTGTTAGAGATGTATATGTTCTATTGGCTTGAGGAGCATGTGATGTATAACAATTTTCTTCTAGATTGGATCAAATTGAAAGTTCTTGGCTAGTGGAGTACGTAGTTGCTTGTGACTCGGAATGGATTATGAAGTTCTCATATTTGTCATAGGATGGCATGGTATATGCGGTGTGTTATGTGGGGTTGAGATAGCCATGTGAAAGGTCACAGTTCAGTTCTGAAAAGAAGGTCATAAATTCTTTGGTAGCATAGGTAGTTTAAGATGATTAGGCAAATGATTTTGCGAATTGTGCGGCTTGATAAGGGTAGGAATTTCAGGATGGGTAATGTGTTTGAGCTAAGGGTACTTCATTGGTATTGCTGCGCTCTCTTATTGGGTAGACTGCTGATATTCAAGTTGCTTGGTGGCACAGAAGAGTTATAGAAGTATCCCTCGTAGAGTTATTGAGTATTAGAGGTGTGTTATATATTCGAGCGGTGGAGTTGGGATCAGATATAGTGATTTGTACGCTTTATGGATTTGGGGACTGGGTTATGTTGTGGTTGTGGACCGCGTATATCGGTCTTATATGGCGACTATCGGTGGTTTGGAGACCCGGGTGAATCCTTTGTTGCTTAGTATGTTTGATTTTGATGTGATATTAGGTATGGACTGGTTGTCTCCATATCATGTTATTCTGGATTGTTGCGCTAAGACGAAGACGTTGGCTATGCCGGGGATGCCACTGATTGAGTGGCGAGATTCGACGGATTATGTTCCCAGTAGGGTGATTTTAGTTTTGAGGACAAAGCGGATGGTGGGAAGGGTTGTCTTTCTTAATTGGTCTTCGTGAAGGATATTAGTGCAGAGACTCCTACCATTGATTTAATTTCGGCGGTGGGGGATTTTTCCGAATGTGTTTCCTGCTGCTGGGCATGTTGCTGGACAAGATTGTTGATTTCGGTATTGATTTGGTGGCCAGACACAATATCGTATGGCGCCGACGGAGCTAAATAAATTAAGGGAGAAGCTTCAGTAACTCTTTGATAAGGGGTTCATTGGTAGGTCAATATGGATGTGCGTTCTGCATTGAGTCGGCCTTGTTGACTCCGAGTTTCTATTGCCGAGGGATGCGTTGATTTGATTATTGTTGATCTTATTAGTGTTGTGGGAATATCTATGGGTTACCTTTCCGTATTTTGGGGCGTTATGATTTGTTGGTTATAGGAACATATGTTGTGTTTCTATTGGGGTCTCACAGTGGAATTCAAAGGGGAAGAGTATTGAGTATTGCTCGGTAGATGGCGTATCGGTTGTGTCCTTTTGGGTCTGTGTGGTGTTATGTCATTTGCTTTGCCATGGTTATGATGATTTTCTTTTGGTTCTAGACAGCAAATTGTGCGTGGTTGTTGATTTTGGAGCATAGTGACTTTTGGTGTTTCATGTGGATCGGTGTTCGAATAAGGTCGCGGATTGTAGCGAGGTTATATAGAGATATGATCCTTAGGGCTAGATTCGTATGTTCTAGTTCTACGATGCGTGATGGGTTCTAAGCATTCCGTTGGTGGGGTACTGGTGAGCTTGCGGTACAACCCTCTCATTTGAGTCATCTTTCCATGATTTGAGTACATTCGAATTGTTTCTTATTGGTGCGCGAGTTGCACGAGTTGTGGATTTAGATTGTATCGATGTGTCATGGCACTAGAGTAGTCGTGTTGGATGGGATGAGATCAGTGGGATCTAGAATGGATACTATCGGATTCGATTTCAGTATATTAGGATAAAATTGGGATTCAATTTAGAAATTTACTATGGTCCTTACCGAAGGAGAGGGAGCTCCACGACCAGTTGACCTGAGGAATGGTTATGATTTTTTGCTTGTTTCATTCATCGTTGGCAGTACGAAAGTGTTGGAATGAGGCCTTCATTTGATAAGAGGTTTATTATCAATATTCGGGTACTTTGAGCAGTTGTTGTGATTTGGAGTCTTCGCTATGAGTGTTCGAGTAATATGGTATATCCTGTGGCTTCTATTTTGAGTTATGGTTATGGCTTGCTACAGTGTGTTTAGATTTATTAGGTGTGCGGATGTGAGATTCTGATCTTATACATAAATTTTGAACGTGGAAATTTGGTTCTATGGTTTATGGGCTAGGTTGGATTGTGAAATTTTAGTTATGTTGCACTATCGGACCTATATGAGATAGGGTGACGTGGTATCACCATGGGGTGTGTGCACAGTAAGGTTATATAGTAATCTGATTGGTTTTTGGAATGACTCTTGGCACGTTCGATGATGAACGATTGTTTAAGAGGGGGAGGATATAACGACTCGACCGGTTGTTTCATGAGTTACCAATCCATTTTCCTTATTTATGCTTCTTTATACTTTGTTCATCTATCTATATGGTATCGGGTTAGTCGATTCAAATTCGGAATGGTTTTTTAAAGGTCTGAGACACTTAGTTTCTTAAGTTGGTCTTTTAGTTGGAAAATTCAACCAGAAGTTGACATGTGAGCAAACGATCTCAGAATTTGGTTTTTATGATTCGGATAGCTTTGGGAGGTGATTTTGGACTTAGGAGCGTGATCGGAATGTGTTTGGAGGTCCGGAGTAGATTTCGACATTGAATTGGCGAAAATGGAATTTTGGCATTTTTTGGTTGGTTGCGGGGAATTTGATATAGGGTCATAATGGAATTCTAAAAATTGGAGTAGGTCCGTTGTGTCATTTGGGACGTGTGTGCAAAATTTCAGGTCAATCGGATGAGGTTCGATAGACTTTTTGATCGAAATCGGAATTCGGAAGTTTTTGGAGTTCTTAGGCTTGAATCCGTGGTTGACTTGATGTTTTGATGATGTTTTGAGTTCTCCAAAGTTTGGATCAAGTTTGAATTATGTTATGGGATGTGTTGGCATGTTTGGTTGAGGTCACGAGGGCCTCGGGTGAGTTTCGAGTGGTCAAACGGATCAAATTCATGTTTGAAAAGTTGCAGATTTTCTTCAGTTCTGTTGCAGACATTTTTTTTCTTCGCGACCGTGTATAGTGGTCCGCGATCGCATAGGCTTAGTTGAGCAGGGGTTTTGTTCTACACGATCGCATAGGTAAGGGCGCGATCGCATTAGGCTAGGAAGTTGTTGTTCGCGAATGCAGGACCAGGGTCGCATTCACGTAGAAGGAAAGGAGTTGGTAAGGAGTAGGCAGGTTGTTCTATGTGATCGGGTGGGAGAGGCCGCGATCACATGAGTTTGTGAAGCCAGTGCTGCGAGATCGCGTAGAGATATTCGCGATCGCATAGGGTTAGATGGGGCCAGTCATCATTTTCCCTTCGCGATCGCATGGCTATTTCGGCGATCGCGATGAAGGAATTTTAAATCGCAGGGCAGAATGGTTAAAATGCCATTTTTGCGATTTTTGGCATAGTTCATCGTTTTTGAGTCGGTTTTGGAGCTTCTTGGGGGAGATTGAAAAGGGAATTAAAGAGAACTTCTTTGAGGTAAGATTATTGAACGTAAAACTTGATCCTATGTTGATTCTTACTGGTTTAAACATGAAATTTGTGGAATCTAAAGCCTAAAATTGTGGAGTTAGGGCTTGAAATTGGAGACTTTGATTTGAGGATTTGAGGGGTCGTTTGTGGTCAAATTTTGATGTATTTGATATGTATGAACTCGTGAGAGTGTATGGATTCTGGTTTTGTGATTTTTATTTGAATTCGAGACATGGGCCCAGGGGTTGGGTTTGGTCAATTTTGGGATTTTTGGTTTAAATTGGTTATTTGTGAGTGTTTTTTGTTCCTTTAGCCTATTTTTGATGTTATGATTTTGATTTTGGATAGATTTGACGTGAGTTGAGTCTGATTCGAGAGACAAGGGTGCTGCGGGGTAGAGTTTGGCTTGGATTAAGGTAAGTAACGCTTCTAAACTGTGTTATGAGGATTTGAATCCTCAAACTATGTGTTTTATGATTACTATTGACGTGACGCAAATGCCAAGTGACAGGCGTGTAGCATGCACCGTGGGAATTGCGACCTGGATCATTCTATGGCCCCGCTTAGTGACTCCTTCTTGCTGATATTTGTGTCGCACTTATGTGATTAAGTTGATGAGCTATAAATCATGCTAATTATCATGTTAAGGCTTCACGCCAATACTGTTGAGACCCTTGGGGTCGATTCTTGCTGTTATGTTACATGCTTTATTGATATTTTATACTCAGTCCTGTTCATGCATATTATATCATGCCCCAGTCTCGATTATTGTTATTTGACATATCATATCATTGTTCGGGCTAGCATCATGACATTTTGCGCCCGTGTGAGTGAGACTAGAGACTGATGCTGAGTAAGGCCGAGAGCCTGATTGTGAGTGACATTATATGGGATCGGGCTGCATGCCGCAGCGGTTATATTGATGATTATGATAGTAATTGGGCTGTAGGATCCCCTCTGGAGTCTGTAACACACCCCTAGTGAGCGCAGTTGATGATATTGAGGGATAGATCTTCCCTAGGCATGGATCTTGTCCGAAGTATTTATAGTTGGAGATGGATCTTCTCCATAGGCTAGAATGGCCTTCCTCGGTACTGGATGACTTTTGTTAGTAATGTGTGTATATTCTGGGATGGATCTTCCTTGGGCCTTATGAGCTATATATAGTACCGAGTGGTTGTTAGATTGTTATTGATATTATCAGGAGATGGATCTTCTTTGTAGGCTAGAATGGCCTTCCTCAGTACTGAGTGACTATTTTTCAGAGATGTATATATTCTGGGATGGACCTTCCCTAGGCCGTACGAGCTATATACTATACTGAATGGACGAGCATTTTAGATTGTGGGCACATGAGGTACTCAGCATGTGCATTGACATGTAGATTTAGCCTAGTACACATCTTTACCTTGTTCATAATTGCTCTGTTTTACTGTTCGAGCTGGTTATTTAACTGAAAGCATGCCTACATTTCTGTACATTATTTCTGTTTTCCTTGAGGAGATTGAGTTCTTCAGTACCTATCCGTCCAAAGGTTAGACTTGTTACTTACTAAGTTGGTGTACTCACGTTACTCTCTGCACCTCGTGTGTAGATTCAGGCACTTTGGATCTAGTGGAGGATGTTTGATCGAGGCTTTTGACTTAGAAGATTATTGAGGTACCTGCACATCGTTTCCAGGCCTTGGCTTTCCACCTTACTTTCCAGATATATTTCAGTTGTTCCCTTAGACATTATATGAGACTATATATTTTTCCTTAGACGCTCAAGCACTCAGTGACACCCTAGTTTTGGGCTGGATTGTATTTATATATATATATATATATTTTTGAAATTTTCTTATGTTACAAATAGTTCTTTAACAGCTAAAAGCTTCCGTAAATATTATCAAACTTATTATTATCAGGTTGATTGTTGAGTTGAGGATGACCTAGTGTCACGATAGGCGCCATCACGACGAGTCGGGTTTTGGGTCATGACATCAACAATTATACATTATTATTGTTATATTTGCACAAAATAAAAAGTCGTGTGAAAAATAAAGAAAGGCGTGTGGAGTTAGTAAACAAATAAGAAAACCTAATCCTCAAGAGATTATTTCCTTAATCAAAATATTTTAATATTTGGAGCTATAATTAAAAATGATTTCGGTCAACCTTACTCCTATATAAAGCACCACGCTGCTATTTGGGTTAAACGCTTTTAATACTATTTCGCACAATCACAACAACTACTCCTCACAAATAGCAGTTTTTAATAAGATTGTACTTTCAAGGATTCAAGTTGAGCAACTGAAGAACCTATTTCTCAAGATGAAGTTGCTTTAGTTTTTTAGTTGTTTAGGTTGTCATCGTTCTTTAATTGTAACCCATTTTATTTAGTGTAATCATAGATTATCGAGTTGTAATCTAAAATCCCTCTTTGAAGTGAGTGAATTTTTTAGGCAAATCTTACAAGGGTAAGTCGTGGTTTTTACTTTCATAAGTAAATTGGTTTTCTATGTAAAATTACATGTGTACTTTATATTGTGCACTTTACTTTCAGTTTTATGTTTGAATAGTTAAGAGAATTAGGTTCTTAGACACGCAAAAATCAAATAAGATACAATTTACCCCTTTTGTGTTTAGGTGCAAACTAAACTAACAATTGGTGCTAATGTGTAACGATCTAAATAGTCATTTTCATTTGAGTTCTAGAACTCTCTTCCCATATTTGATGCTTCCCATAGATTGATTTGATGATTTATAACTTGCGGGAATAAGTAATTTGGTCTTTGAGAGACTCGGGAGTGGTTTGAAATACTTTGTTCCTAAGTTAAGGCTTAAGTTTGAAAGAGTTGACCAAATTATTTTTTTTTATTAAGGAATGGTATTTTGAAGGTTATAGGTTCGTATGATTATCGTGTACATATGTTTGGTTTGGTCCTCGACGGCCTGAGGCTGATTCGACGCTTTCAGTAGAAAATTATAAATTAGACTTCAGAATGTCTAAAAATCTTTGGTTTGATGCATGATTTGTGGTTATGATTTTATTTTTGGTATTTTGACCCATTGTATAGTTTGTACAACATATACCAACTTGCTAGTATAATTGGACAGGATTCCAGGGGGCTTAGTTGAGTTTCAGGGTAATTTCGGACCATTTTGAGCCAATATGAGACTACTAGTTTTCTGGTGCCAGACATTCATCGCGATCTTGGAGCTGGTGTCATGATCATGAAGAATGAAGTTTGGGCATATGAGTTTGTTCTTTGCGAATGTGAGGGGAGGTTCGTGATCGTGAAGCTCTAGCAAGTGTTGAATCGCGATCACATGGAGTCTTCTAGGGGTGCTATGTGATCGCGAATGCGAAACTGGCATGTGTATTTTTAGCCCTAATTTTGAGAATTAGCTAATATTCACCATTTTCAACCTTTCGAGAATGGGAGGAGAAGCTTTTGAAGAGCGTTCTTATCCCAAACTTGAGAGTAAGCAATTTCCAGTTGATTTTGATCATATATCTTAATTCCCATGAATTTCTACACCTAAATTATAAAATTTTAAAGTGAAATATCGGATTTTTGTCTACAACTTAAGAGAGTGTATTTTTTTGTTTTGAACATTGATTTGAACTCAAATTTGGGATCCAATCAAACTTGGACTCATGGGGTTATATGTCAACAAAATTCTAGTCCTAGACTCGGGTTTTGACCATGGGCTTAGGTTAATTTTTGTTGACTTTTTGAAATTTGATTAAAGATTGAACCTTTTTTGTTGTGATTTAGTTTGTATGACTTTATGTGACATAGTTAAGTATTATTTGGCAAGATTCGGAGCATTTGAAGCTCACGAATTGAGGTAAAGGCGTGATTGAAGGCTAAAGCTTTTTCCGAAAAAGGTGAGTATCGTGTGTAAACTTGGTTTGAGGGAAACTATCTTAGGATATGACCTTTCTTGCTAATTGTTATGTGTTGGGTGTAGCATATATGCGAGGTGACAAGCATATATGTTCGTTCCATGGGGTATTCATACTTGGAGTAAATTTTAGGCTTCTTTATGCCTTATTTGGTTGTGTTCTTCTAGACTAATGCTTTGCTTGTTTGTACATATAACGACCCGATTGGTCGTTCTGAGTTCTATCATTTCATTCAATGGTTTAAGGCCTTGAATAAATTTGTATGATACATTAAGACATGCATGTGCGGTTGGTTGTAATTTCTATGATGGCCGGATTGATTTGGAAGAGTAATTCTCAATTTTGAAGCTTTAAGTTAGAGGAGTTGGCCAATATTTGACTTCTGAGTAAATAACCTCAGAATTGGGATTTGATGATTTTAATTGGCCCACATGGCAATTTGGGCGTAGGCATATGATCGTATTTGGATTCGAAGGTTTCTAGAAGGTATTGACTCTATTTGCCAAAAGTTGGCAATTTGAAGGTCTAGAGGATTTGTATGTTTTGACTGGGAGTTGAATTTGGTATTATCGGAGTCAAATTAGTATTGCAATACTTTGGTTGAGTTCATTTAGTGAATGGAAACTTTTATGCATTGTTTGGTTATGATCTGGAATATTGAAGTGTGATTCAGATGCACTTGATGAAGTTTGAATGTTTGAAAGTTAGGACTTTTATCTTCGATTTTTAGTTTTGATATTATTTGTGGGGTTCCGAGTCTTTGATAAGGTATTGGTACTGGTTTGTATGATTGGAAGGGGTGGTACCAAGGGCCTCGAGTGTAATTCGTGATGGTTTCTGATCATTTCGATTGAATTTTGAGTAGCTGATGTGCTCGTGTGTTGAAGTGCATCATGACCCTAGAGAAGGAATTGGCTGGCAGGCATTTGGTCATCGTGTCTGCGGGAAGAGTGTTGTGTTCATGTAGTGCTGGAAGTTAGAAGAAATGTGTTCGTGTGTCGACGTTCACGTTCGCAAAGCAATGGAGCCAAGCGGAGTTTTGGCCTTCGCGTTCGCATAGGTGTTATCGTGTTCGCATAGGCCAGGGCAATATTTTCATCTTGTTTGTATGAGTTTCTTTGAGTTTGGGAAATTTAGCTAGGGGCTGGGAGCTAGAGATTGTTTGGCCTTCGCGATCATGAGGGTAGTGCCGCGATCGCAAAGAGTAAAGCCTCGACAAATTTTATATGTTGTAATTTTGGGATTTTTTCCATTATTTTATATTGTGTGCCCTATAATTCGAGAGGAGGATAATTTGTAGAGGAATTTCACTACTACATTGGAGATAAGGAATTTTTAGTTGGACTTGGCTTTACATCTTTTTGAACATGGAATTTTATACTTTAATCATGGAATTTTGAAGAGAAAATATGGGATTTTATCTATAATTTTTTAGAGTAAAAAATTTGGGAGTTGATTGGGACTCGTTTATAAAATTTAATCACATATTAGGACTCGTAAGGTTATGATTAGTCGATCTAACCCTTGACTCGGTTTTTGACCATGTGAGCTCGGGTTGACTATAGTTGACATTTGGAAATTTGCTTAAAGATTGAAGTTTTATTATTTGGAATTGATTTCTGTGGCTTTGTTTGGCGTTATTGAGTTGTATTTGTCTAGCTTCAAGTCGTTTCAAGTTTATGTGAAATAAAACACAATTTATTGTCGATTAGAGCTTGTATAGTGGAGGAAAGTATCTTTCCTAACTTTGTTTTGGTAAAGTTTCCTTAAATATGACTTTGTTTGCTACATGGGGGAGTGATGCATATGCAAGGTGACGATAGTATATGCATAGGTCAGGGTTACTCATGCTCGAGGTAGATTAGATGCTTCTTTGTGACATGTTGGACTTTGTGATATTCTTAAGTTATATTTCACTTGCTTTTAACACTAAATGACATAATCATCCATGCTAGAAATAATGTTTAGACTTATGACATCTTAAATGAGCATGGTAGACAAACTTTGAAACTCTTGATATACTTGAACCAATCATAGTCATGTAATATACCACGGGAACATCTCGACACCTATTATTCTTCTGCTACTTGGGCTTCTTTATTCATATTTAATGATCATGATTGGGTCCTTATGGAAACATTTGGCACAATATATTTACCCTAAGAATGGATAACAATTAAATTTGTAAGGAGTTTTAAGGATACATGGACTAATTCGATACAAATGATGAACTGCGTTAGATTCAACAAATAAAGATATAACAAATTCAAACCACATGAGGACGAGGATTCCAGCCTTAATGAAATGCCCACCTTCGATCCGGACTCAGAATGGCCAATATAGATGAGCAAGAGAAAGAGATTTTAGTAAAAGTGAATAATAATTTACTGCTTTGAAATGCGTGTTACACTGTGTTCAAGGAATAATCAGACTCCCCTTTATAAAGTATGGGAGTCCTACTCAAAGTAGAATTCAAAATAAAAGTTAAAAAAATCTTCAGCTTAACTAGTCACTGGTTCTCCACCAATTCGTGCCAAGATCCACACCGTGATATTAGGCCAGTCATGGATATCAAAATTTAATGACCTTCTATTGGTCATGCTTGGTTTCCTGACAACATTCTTCGAAGTCTTTTGGGGTTTCGACCGATACTAGGTCATGGCTCTGATATTCTTTGGAGGGGAGGGCGTCATTCCCCGGGCTCTGACTCGATGAGACCCTAGCCTTGAGTATGTTGTCATCATATCTCTAGCTCGATTTATCATATAAGAAGTCGGGGTGTACAAAGAGCTTGGTTTTACCCGTATACAGACAGTCCCTCGTTTCTCGTAGAGTAAGTTGACGAGAAATGACATGAGCTCCCCAATTCTTGATTCAATACGTTGTGATATAAATGACAAAAAGCTTGAAACGTCTCGTCAATTATGTCATAATGACCTCCACTGCATGTCAGCCATTGGTTGGCTATCCCTGGATGCAAAACATCGTGAAACCCTTATAAATATCCCTTCCTTCATTAATTTTTTTACTTTACAACCAAACGTTTACCCTCGTGCCTTCAGTATTTGGTATCCTTTGTTTTACTCTAGCATTTTTACCTCCGTTACTCAGCATTCCTCAGTACGTTGCAAAACTTTTACTCATCCTCTACTCAAGCCAACGCATTTGAGCTTTCAACTTTCAACCATTCTTTATCTCTTACAAGCTTTCCTATATAACAATAGCCAAAACTCCCAAATTTGTTCGCCAAAAGGTCGTTTCTACCTCCTAACCGACTGCTGAGATTAACAAAACCACTCCTAATATGGTCGACCTCGAGAGGTCCGCTTCTAACGTGGCTACTGATGAACCAGCTGCTGAACCTCCCTTGAAGATGTTCATTCTCGGGGGTTGTTCAATCACCGAGGACTTCAAGGTTGAGAAGCCTTCTTTGGTGCAGTGTCGGCGTAAGGAGGCATCGAGATATATTTGCTCAATCACCAAAGATGATCTCTTTATGATCCAAAAGACTTCAACTAGGTCGACAAGGACATAGTGGTCCCCAACTCCGAGGAGGCCATTACCACACATATTGAGGGATACGTAAGTGTTTACACTTATCCATTCGCGCTGGGCCCAATAAACCCGGTCATTATAGACTTCTGTAGTAGTTACGAGGTATGCCTTAGTCAAATTCACCCATTATTGTGGAGGATCATAATCCTCCTCCGATTTTTCATGAACAAGATCGACTCCTGTCAGTTCATCGTAAATCACCTACTCCTTTGTACAGTCCACGAATCTTTTGAGGGGGACTCCTAAAGCTCATGCGCTGGGATAGCAAATCCACATTCTCAAGCATAGATGAGGACCGTGATCAAGGCTGGAAATGACGTTTTTTTCGGGTGAGGACCTCGAACTTGATTTCGGCCAAATTTAGGCCATTTCCGTAGAAGTGGAATGCATCATGTAAGTACACCTTTCCTTTGAATGTTGATTTCATGCTCATCTCCCTTCTTCTCATTGGTATTTGTGGTGGTGCAGCTGTTGATCAAGTCCCAAACACAATCCTTCAGCTTAAGGAGTGGATCGAATGTATTGTCTCATAGATTCCCTACTCCGAGCGCTCGTGGCTCAAACTCTCGAGGGGACATTGGGAGGCCCGTTCCCATGGCAAGATTTCTTTCCCGAGTAAGTTGCATTAGGCTTCTTCTCCTAATATCATGTTCTTATTTCCTTTATTTCCTTTTTGCGGGTTTTCTTAAGACCGTCGAGCTTAGGCCTCCGGTCGGCGATGAGGACTTGCCCATTGACTCGTCTACTTCTTGGCAGCTAGGGGCTGCAGCAGAAGAGAAGAAGAAAAGAAAGCCTCCAGGTACCTCGAGCTTAGAGAAGAAAAAAAAGGAGAAGACTGGCTCGTAAGGCCAATGAGAGCTCCAGCACTCAGGCACCAGATTCAGACTCGCTCTACCAGCTTAGGTATGCGTGCGAGGAGGAAGAGCTATTGAACATGAGACATATTAGGCTGATCCCCCTCAGATTAGGGAGGCTGATAAGAAGGTTGGGGCCGATACTTCCTAGGATGCCGGCAGTGCCCCGAAGGTGGAACTCTGTGTGATTGATATTACTGGGTCGCCTTCGTTTACCGAATCCATGTTTGATAAGGCCCAAATGGTAAAAGAGTGACCCAATGAAGGGTCTCACAATGCGCACGACCCCTTCCGCCGCTTTTTTGATAGCATGGACTCAACCGCCCTAGAGGACTTCTCCAGTTAGGTGATATAGAGATACCAAGGAAAAGCCCATCTTTGGAGCTTGGTGGGCTGAACTTAATCCCGAGGTTGATTAGCCGATTCCCCCGCTGCGAGCGTGGATCCTGGCCGGAAGAGGTCAGTTATTATCACAATCCCAAAGGACGCCCATGTTCTTTTTGCCCCTGTCAGGGTAGCTAGATATCTCCGGTGCTTGATAACTGAAGAAGACCAGGCAAAAATGAGTGTGGTGTATGTGATGTGCATGTTCAATGAAGCACAACAAGCACTGAACCAGGTAAGGTGTCATTACAATCTTTCAACTTCGAATTTAAATTTTGATAACTCTAATGCCTTTTCCTTTTCACACTTTTGCAAGCTTCGGTATTCCACCACGAGATCTTTCTCCGGCATCGGGCTAAGCTTAGCCAGCTCGAGGCTGATGTTAAAAAGCATACTGAGAAGAATGATAAGTACAATCTTCTTAGTGAGCAACGCAAAGGAGAAAACGAGAAACTCCAAGCTGAGTTAGACACGGACCAGAAAGAATATATCATCCTAGTGGAACAGGTAAAGGTCTTTGAAGTTATTGATGACGAGTTAGACATGGTGATTAACGGTCAAAATCCACATGCCCAACAAAAGCTTGACAAGATCGTCCAACTTTTATCCAAGATGGACGTAATCAAAACCGAGGCTAAAATATAGAAAGGCAAGATGGATCTTTTGGCTTCAGAGAAGGATACCGCCCGGAGCAGTTGTCCTCGGTGAAGGTCCAAATTCAAGTGGCTAGGGAGAAAGTTCAGGCTCGATCCCAAAAAATCAAAGACCTCTAGTCTCAACTGGGCTCGATCGTTGCCGAACAGTATACCCTTACCAAGGAGATAAAAGCATTCAAGTCTGTGGCAGAAATAATCAGGGCCTATGCTGAAGAGAAGGTGGCCCTATTTAAAGCTGATGGTAAGGCAGCCCAGGACCGCCTATAAGTTATTGTCGGCTATGTGAATTGGGAGTCCCAATGGGAGACTTTTGAAAAAGTTCATACTCGGGGTTTTGACTTATCGGCCGAGATTGAAAATGTTAAGAGGCTCGAGATCGAGGCTAAAAAGTTGGTATATCTCGAGGACAAGGAAGGCTCCAAGGGTTCCGGTGGATCCGAGGACGGAGACCCCGATGGTCTTGATGATGAGGCAGGCTCCGGCGAAGATCGGGCTTAGTTACCTTACAATTTTTTATTCGTTTTTGTATTTTTGTATTTATTTTTTAGGCCGTTAGGAATTTCTAAGGAAATATGCGTGTGCGTGTGTGTGTGTATACACATACACAAGGCTCTTCCTTTTTTTCCCTTCGACAATTTTCAAGTTTGTTTCTTTTTTATTTTTCTTTACTTGCAAACATTTGTCACACCTCTTTTTTGACGGCGCTTACACCCCGGCGAAGGGAGGATATATATAAGCATAAAAAGAGTTTTTC
>MU752180.1:224927-269340 GCA_026770625.1 Nicotiana glauca | reverse complement strand
ACCATGAAAGCAATATCTCGAACCTTGCGGTCTGCATAACTCTTTTGCCTAGACTGAGCTGTCCGAAGTCTGTCCTGAATGATCTTGACCCTATCCAAGGCCTCCTGAACTAGATATGTACCCAATAACCGAGCCTCTCCCGGCTCAAACCATCCAACTAGGGACCGACATCGCCTACCATACAACGTCTCATATGGAGCCATCTGAATGCTGGAATGGTAGTTGTTGTTGTAGGCGAACACTGCTAAAGGCAAAAACTGGTCCCACGAGCCTCCGAAATCAATGACACAGGCTCGGAGCATATCCTCCAATATCTGAATCGTCCCCTCGGACTGATTGTCCGTCTGAGGATGAAATGTTGTGCTCAACTGAAACTGGGTGCCCAACTCCTGCTGAACTGCTCTCTAGAAGCGCGAGGTAAAATGCGTACCCTGGTCTGAAATGATAGATACCGGCACCCCATAAAGGCGAACAATCTCTCAGATGTAGAGCTCAGCTAACCTCTCTGATGAATAAGTGGCTGCAACAGGAATAAAATGCGCTGACTTGGTCAGCCTATCAACAATGACCCAAATAGCATCAAACTTCTTCCGAGACATCGGAAGCCCAGTAACAAAATCCATAGTAATCCTCTCCCACTTCCACTCGGGAAGTTCAATCCTCTGAAATAGACCACCAGGCCTCTAGTGCTCATACTTAACCTGCTGACAGTTCAAACATCGAGCCACATACGCAAAAATATCTTTCTTCATTGTGCGCCACCAATAGTGCTACCTCAGATCCTGATACATCTTCACGACGCCCGAATGAATGGAATACCGAGAACTATAGGCCTCCGCTAGGATCAACTCTCGAATCCCATCAATATTGGGCACACACACTCTCCCCTGCAATCTCAAAACACCACCACTATCTAAGGTCACCCTCTTGGCACCTCCACGCTGCACCGATCTCTCAGGACACACAAATGGGGGTCATTAAACTGCCGCTCACGGATACGCTCCAACAACGACGAACGAGTGACCGTGCAAGCTAACACCCTGCTAGGCTAAGAAATATCCAACCTCACAAATTGATTGGACAAGGCATGAACATCCAAAGCAAGCGGCCTCTGGCTGACCGGAATATAGGCAAGGCTACCCATGCTGGCGGACTTCCTACTCAATGCATCGGCCACCACATTGGCCTTCCCCGGGTGGTATAAGATAGTAACATCATAGTCTTTCAACAACTCCAACCACCTTCTCTGCCTCAAATTCAATTCCTTTTGTTTGAACAAGTACTGAAGGCTCTTGTGATCCGTGTACACCTCATACGTCACACCATATAGATAATGTCTCCAAATCTTCAAAGAATGAACAATGGCTGCCAACTCTAGATCATGGACTGGATAATTCTTCTCGTGGATCTTCAGCTGCCTCGAAGCATAGGCTATGACTCTGCCATCCTGCATCAATACTGCTCCAAGCCCAATACGAGAAGCATCACAATACACGGTATAAGGCCCTGATCCCGTGGGCAAAATCAATACTGGTGCCGTAGTTAAAGCTGTCTTGAGCCTCTGGAATCTCGTCTCACACTCATCTGACCATCTGAACTGGGCACCCTTCTGGGTCAATCTGGTCATCGGGGCTGCAATAGATGAAAACCCCTCCACGAACCGACGATAGTAGCCTGCTAACCCCAAGAAACTCCGGATCTCTGTAGTTGATGCTGGTCAAGGCCAGTTCTTGACTGCCTCAATCTTCTTTGGGTCCACCTGAATACCCTCTGCTGAAACAACGTGACCCAGAAATGCGACCGAACTCAACCAGAACTCGCACTTTGAGAACTTGGCATATAACTGATTATCCTTTAGAGTCTGAAGAACCACTCTGAGGTGCTGCGCGTGCTCCTCCCGACTGCGGGAGTATATCAGAATATTATCAATGAAAACCATCACAAAAAATCCAAATAGGGCCTGAACACTCGGTTCATCAACTCCATAAATGCTGCTGGGGCATTAGTCAACCCAAATGACATGACCAAAAACTCATAATGCCCATACCGAGTGCGGAATGCTGTCTTAGGGACATCAGACGCCCTAATCCCCAGCTGATGATAGCCAGATCTCAAATCTATCTTTGAAAACACCTTTGCACCCTGAAGCTGGTTGAATAAATCGTCGATCCTCGGCAGTGGATACTTGTTCTTTATCGTCAACTTGTTCAATTGTCGGTAATCAATGCACATCCTCATCGAGCTGTCCTTTTTCTTCACAAATAACACCGGCGCACCCCAAGGCGATGCACTGGGTCTAAGGAAACCCTTATCAAGCAAATCCTGCAACTGATCTTTCAACTCTTTCAACTATGGCGGGGCCATGCAATACGGCAGAATAAAAATGGGCTGCATGCCTGGGGCCAGATCAATACAAAAATCAATATCCCTGTCGGGCGGCATACCTGACAGGTCTGAAGGGAAAACCTCGGGGAACTCCTGAACAATAGGAACCAAATCAATAGATGGGACCTCCGCGCTGGAGTCTTGAACATATGCCAAGTAAGCTAGGCATACCTTCTCGACTATGCGTCGAGCTTTCACATATGATATAACATTGTGGGTGGCATGACCTGGGGTCCCTCTCCACTCTAGTCGGGGCAAATCTGGCAAAGCTAAGGTCACGACCTTGGCGTGACAATCCAAGATGGCATGATATGGGGACAACCAATCCATCCCCAATATAACATCGAAGTCCATCATGTCTAAGAGCAATAAATCAACACGGTTCTCAAGACCCTCAAATACTACCACACAGGAACGATACATCCGGTCGACCACTATAGAATCACCCACCGGTGTAGATACATAAACTGGAACACTCAAGGCATCGCTAGGCATAACCAAGTATGGTGCAAAATAGGATGAAACATATGAATACGTAGACCCAAGGTCAAATAGCATGGAAACATCTCTATAACAGACCAAAATAGTACCTGTAATAATGGCATCGGAAGACTCAGCCTCTGGCCTGGCTGGCAAAGCATAACACCGGGGTTGGGCCCCACCTCCCTGAACCATGTCTCTGGGACGATCGGTTGCTGGCTGACCCCTACCTTTAGTGGTCTGAGTTCCACCTCTATGCTCCTTACCTCCACCTCTATGACCTCTACCCCCGCCTCTAGCTGGCTGGGCAGCCTATGGAGCCTCTGGTGCCTGAATCATAGCTCGAGAACCCTGCTGCTACGACTGTGTACCCCTCAACCTCGAGCAAGCTCTCCTGATGTGACCATACTCACCACACTCATAGCACCCACCCGAATGCTGCAGCCGAGAGGGCTGAGACTGACCCTGTCGACCCAAATGACCACCTCGGAAGCTCTGAAGCGGTGGTGCACTGATAGGCTGCTGATCAGAATAGTGCTGTTGAGAACCACCACCACCCAAAGTACCATGAGAGACCTGGAGTGCTGACTGAAAGGGCCTTGGTGGATGGCCTCTACCATAAGAATCCCTACCTCCAGATGAGGTACCACTGAACCTACCAGAATGACGGGGCCTCTTATCTGATCCCTGACCACCTCCCCGTGCAAGAGCCATCTCAACTCTATGAGCCGCATTGGCCGCCTCCTGGAAAGAAATCTCTCTCCCGGCTCCTATAGCCATCTGGAGACGGATCGGCTGAATCAACCCATCAATAAACTTTCGGAGCATAAAAACATGGAATACCAAATGAACTCTCGAAAGATTAGGAGGAAAAGCGAGCCTATAAGCAACCTCACGGACTCCCTCTAACACCTCAAATGGTATAATGAACCTCAGACTCAATTTTCCTTTCTTCCTAAATCTCATCACGCCCTTCATGGGTGAAATGTTCCGAAATACCTTTTCACCCTCCATAAATGCCACATCACTGACTTTTCTGTCTACATAACTCTTCTGCCTAGACTGAGCTGTACGAAGTCGCTCCTGAATCAACTTCACCTTATCCAACACGAACCAAATGTGTACCTAACAATCGATCCTCACGAGGTTAAAACCAACCAAAAGGAGATAAACACTGGCTAATATACAAAGCCTTATGCACAACCATCTGAATACTAGACTAGTAATAGTTGTTGTATGTAAACTCCTCCAATGGTAAAAGCTAGTCCCAATGACGACCGAAGTTAATCACATAAGCTCTTAATATATCCTCAAGAATTTGAATAATGTGCTCGGATTGAACATCTGTCCGTGAGTGAAATACTGCGACTAAGCTCCACCTATATACCCAAATCTCTTTGAACAACTGTCCAAAAGTGAGATATTAATTGAGTGACATGATAGAAATAGGTACACCATGCGAGAGAACAATCTCCCGGATATAGAGCTGAGCCAACATATCTGAGCGTATGAAGTCGTCATCGGAATGAATTGAGCAGACTATGTTAGTCTATCCACAATGACCCAAATGGCATCAAACTTCTTCAAAGTCCGTGTCAAGCCTATCACAAAGTCCATAGTAATACACTTCCACTTCCACTCCAGTAAAACCAACCTCTGAGTCAAAACACATGGTTTTTGATGCTGATACTTCATTTGCTAGCAATACAAACACCGATAAATATGCCCACCAATCTCCTTCTCATCCTCTGCCATCAATAATATTTCTTCAAATCACTATACATCTTCGTGACACCTGAATGGATAGAATACCTCGAACTATGTGACTTCGCAAGAATCAACTCCCTCAAACCATCAATATTAGGGACATAAATCCGACCCTGAAGCCACAAAACATGATGATCTCCAATAACCGTCTTCTTGGCACTACCTCGATGTGTTGTGTCCTTAAGTACCAACAAATATTGATCATAATACTAACGAGCCTTAATCTGCTTAAATAAGGACGGTTGCGTAACCACACAAGCAAGAACTCTACTAGGCTCAAATATATCCAGGCTCACAAATTATTGGCAATGCTTGAACATCCATAGCCAAAGGCCTCTTCTTAGCTGGAATAAATCCCAAACTCCCCATGCTCTCCACCTTTCTATTCAAGGCATCCGTTACCACATTTGCCTTACATGAATGATACAAGATAGTGATGTCATAATATTTAAGCAACTCAAGCCACCTCCACTGCCTCAAATTCAAATCCTTTTGCTTGAACAAGTGCTGAAGACTTCGATGATCAGTGCAAAACCCTGCATGACACACCATACAAGTAACGCCTCCAAATCTTAAACGTACACACAATTGCTGCCAACGCCAAATCATGGATTGGCTCATGAGACTTCAACTGCCATGATGCATAAGCAATCACTCTACCCTCCTATATTAACACCACACCAGGACCAGTGCGTGATGCATCACAATACATCGTGTATGCCCTAAATCCCTAGGCAACACTAACATTGGGGCTGTAATCAAAGAATCTTGAGCTTCTTATAGCTCTCCTCACATTCCTTAGACTATCTAAAAGGAATACCTTTCTGACTCGACTTAGTCAATGGGGATGCAATAAATGAAAACCCTTCCAGAAATCAATGATAGTAGCTTGCCAAACCCAAGAAACTCCTGATCTCCCTGGCAGTAGTAGGTCTAGGCCATCTCTAAATCGCCTCAATCTTTTTAAGATCAACGTTAGTGCCATCACTAGACACCACGTGACCTAAGAATGCAATTGAATCCATCCACCCAAAACTCACACATAGAAAACTTAGCATAAAGCTTTTGATCCTTCAAACTCTGATGTACTACTCTCAAGTGTTGCTCATGCTCCTCACTACTACGAGAGTAAACTAAGATCTCATCAATGAGAACAATCACAAAAGATCCCAAATAAGGCTTAAACACCCTGATCATTAAATCCATGAATGTCTCTTGAGCATTAGTCAAATCAACTAGCATCACCAAGAACTCATAATGGCCATAACAAATCTAAAAGCCGTCTTGAGAACATCCGAAGCCTTAATCTTCAACTGGTGATAACCTTATCTCAAGTCAATCTTAGAGAACACCCTCACCCTGAAGCTGAATCATCAATATAAGGCAATGGATACTTGTTCTTAATAGTGACCTTGTTCAACAGTCTGTAATCTAAACATGTTCTCATAGAACCATCTTTCTTCTCCATAAACAACACCGACTTTCCCCAAAGAAAAACACTCGGTCTAATGAATCCCTTATCGAGAAAATCTTGTAATTTCTCCTTCAATTCCTTCAACTCAGCTGGAGCTATGCGATATGATGGAACAGATATGGGTTGAGTGCCTGAAACCAAGTCAATACCAAAACCAATATCTCTATCTGGTGGCATGTCCAACAAATTCATAGGAAACACTAACCTTTCTATTTTCATAACTCTTCTGCCCGGACTGAGCTGTACGAAGTCACTCCTAAATCAATTTCACCTTATCCAACATGAGCCAAATCTGTACCTAACAATGGAGCCTCACGAGGCTCAAACCAACCAATAGGAGATAGACACTGCCTACCATACAAAGCCTTATGCGCAATAATCTGAATACTGGACTAGTAATAATTGTTGTATGTAAACTCCTCTAATGGTAGAAGCTCATCCCAATGACGACCAAAGTTAATCACATAAGCTCTCAATATCCTCAAAAATCTGAATAGTTTGCTCAGATTGACCATCTGTCTGTGGGTGAAATACTACGACTGAGCTCCACCTATATACCCAAATCTCGTTGAACAACTGTCCAAAAGTGAGATATTAACTGAGTGCCATGATAGAAATAGGTACACCATGCAAGAGAACAATCTCCCGGATATAGAGCTGAGCCAAAATATTTGAGCGTATGAAGTCGTCATCGGAATGAATTGAGCAGACTTGGTTAATCTATCCACAATGACCCAAATGACATCAAACTTCTTCAAAGTCCATGGAAAGCCTACCACAAAGTCTATAGTAATACACTCCCACTTCCACTTCGGTATAACCAACCCTCTTAGCCAAAACACATGGTTTCTGATGCTGATACTTCACTTGCTAGCAATCCAAACACCGATAAACATGCCCAATAATGTCCTTCTTCATTCTATGCCACCAATAATATTGCTTCAAATCACTATACATCTTCGTGACACCTGAATGGATAAAGTATCTCAAACTATGTGACTCCTCAAGAATCAACTCCCTCAAACAATCAATATTAGGAACACAAATCCGACCGTGAAGCCACAAAACATGATGATCTCTAATAACCGTCTTCTTGGCACCATATCGATGCATTGTGTCCTTAGGCACCAAAAAATATTGATCATAATATTGATGAGCCTTAATCTACTTAAACAAGGACGGTTGCGCAACCACGCAAGCAAGAACTCTACTAGGCTCAGAAATATCCAGCCTCACAAATTATTAGCCAATGCTTGAACATCCATAGCCAAAGGCCTCTTCTTAGGTGGAATAAATGCCAAACTCTCCATGCTCTCCACCTTTCTACTCAAGGCATCCATTACCACATTCGCCTTACATGGATGATACAAGATAGTGATGTCATAATATTTAAGCAACTGAAGCCACCTCCACTACCTCAAATTTAAATCCTTTTGCTTGAACAAGTACTGAAGACTTCGACGATCAGTGTGAAACCCTGCATGACACACCATACAAGTAATGCCTCTAAATCTAATGCATGCACAATTGCTGGCAATGCTAAATCACAGATTGGCTCATGAGGCTTCAACTACCGTGATGCATAAACAATCACTCTAGCCTCCTACATTAACACCGCACCAAGACCAATGCATGATGCATCACAATAGATTATGTATGCCCTAAATCCCTAGGCAACACTACCATTGGGGTTGTAGTCAAAGAATCTTGAGCTTCTGATAGCTATCCTCACACTCCTAAGATTATCTAAAATGATCTCCTTTCTGACTCGACTTAGTCAATAGGGATGCAATAGATGAAAACCCTTCTAGAAAGCAATGATAGTAGCTTGCCGAACCCAAGAAACTCCTGATCTCCGTGGCAGTAGTAGGTCTAGGCCTTCTCTGAACTGCCTCAATCTTCTTAGGATCAACGTTAGTGCCATCACTAGACACCACGTGACCTAAGAGTGCAATTGAATCCATCCACCCAAACCTCACACATAGAAAACTTGGCATAAAGCTTTTGATCCTTCAAACTCTGATGTACTACTCTCAAGTGTTGCTTATGCTCCTCACTACTACGAGAGTAAACCAATATCTCATCAATGAGAACAATCACAAAAGATCCAAAATAAGGCTTGAACACCTTGATCATTAAATCCATGAATGTCTCTCAAACATTTGTCAAATCAAATAGCATCACCAAGAAATCCTAATGGCCATAACGAATCTAAAAGCCATCTTGAGAACAACTGAAGCCTTAATCTTCAACTGGTGATAACCTTATCTCAAGTCAATCTTAGAGAACAACTTATCACCCTGAAACTGAATCATCAATATAAGGCAATGGATACTTGTTTTTAGTAGTGACCTTGTTCAATAGTCTGTAATCAAAACACGTTCTCATAGAGCCATCTCTCTTCTCCACAAATAATACCGGCATGCCCCAAGGAAAAACACTCGGTCTAATGAATCCCTTATCAAGAAAATCTTGTAATTTCTCCTTCAATTCCTTCAACGCAGCTGGAGCTATGCGATATGATGGAACAGATATGGATTGAGTGCCTAAAACCAAGTCAATACCAAAATTAATATCTCCATCTAGAGGCATGTCCAACAAATCTATAAGAAACACTGACCTTTCTATCTGCATAACTCTTATGCCTGAACTGAGCTGTACGAAGTCGCTCCTGGATCAACTTCACCTTATCCAACACGAACCAAATCAGTACTTAACAATTGAGCCTCACGAGGCTCAAACTAACCAATAGGAGATAGACACTGCCTACCTTACAAAGCTTCATGCACAACCATCTGAATACTAAACTAGTAATAGTTGTTGTATGTAAACTCCTCCAATGGTAGAAGCTGGTCCCAATGACGACCGAAGTTAATCACATAAGCTCTCAATATATCCTCAAGAATCTAAATAGTCTCCTCGGATTGACCATCTGTCTGTGGGTGAAATACTACGACTAAGATCCACCTATATACCCAAATCTCATTAAACAACTATCCAATAGTGAGATATTAACTGAGCGCCATGATTCTAAATGATGGAAATAGGTAAACCATGCGAGAGAACAATCTCCCGGATATAGAGCCGAGCCACTATTCTGAGCGTATGAAGTCATCATCAGAATGAAATATGCAGACATGGTTAATCTATCCACAATGACCCAAATGGCATCAAACTTCTTCAATGTCCGTGGCAAGCCTACCACAAAGTCCATAGTAATACACTCCCACTTCCACTCCGGTATAACCAACCTCTGAGTCAAAACACATGGTTTCTGATGTTGATACTTCACTTGCTAGCATTCCAAACACCAATAAACATGCTCAACAATGTCCTTCTTCATCCTCTGCCACTAATAATATTGCTTTAAATCACTATACATCTTGGTGACACCCGAATGGATAAAATACCTCAAACTATGTGACTCCTCAAGAATCAACTCCCTCAAACCATCAATATTAGGAACACAAATCCGACCCTAAAGACATAAAATGCGATGATCTCCAATAACCGTCTTCTTGGAACCACCTCGATGCGTTGTGTCCTTAGGAACCAACAAATATTGATCATAATACTGACGAGCCTTAATCTGCTTAAACAAGGACGGTTGTACAACCACACAAGCAAGAACTCTACTAGGCTCAGAAATACTCAGCCTCACAAATTATTGTCCAATGCTTGAACATCGATAGCCAAAGGACTCTTCTTAGCTGGAATAAATGCCAAAATCCCCATGCTCTCCGCCTTTCTACTCAAGGCATCCGTTACCACATTCGCCTTACATGAATGATACAAGATTGTGATGTCATAATATTTAAGCAACTCAAGCTACCTCCACTGCCTCAAATTCAAATCCTTTTGCTTGAATAAGTATTGAAGACTTCGATGATCAGTGTAAACCCTACATGACACACCATATAAGTAATGCCTCCAAATCTTAAACACACTCATAATTGTTGCCAATGCCAAATCATGGATTGGCTCACGAGGCTTCAAATGCCATGATGCATAAGCAATCACTCTACCCTCCTACATTAATGCCGCACCAAGACCAATGCATGATGCATCACAATACATCGTGTATGCCCTAAATCCCTAGGCAACACTAACATTGGGGTTGTAGTCAAAGAATCTTGAGCTTCTAATAGCTATCCTCACACTCCTTAGACTATCTAAAAGGATCTTCTTTCTGACTCGACTTAGTCAATAGGGATGCAATAGATGAAAACCCTTCTAGAAAGCAATGATAATAGCTTGCCGAACCCAAGAAACTCCTGATCTCCGTGGCAGTAGTAGGTCTAGGCCATCTCTGAACTGCCTCAATCTTCTTAGGATCAACGTTAGTGCCATCACTAGACACCACGTGACCTAAGAGTGCAATTGAATCCATCCACCCAAACCTCACACATAGAAAACTTGGCATAAAGCTTTTGATCCTTCAAACTCTGATGTACTACTCTCAAGTGTTGCTCATGCTCCTCACTACTACGAGAGTAAACCAAGATCTCATCAATGAGAACAATCACAAAAGATCCCAAATAAGGCTTGAACACCTTGATCATTAAATCCATGAATGTCTCTCGAGCATTAGTCAAATAAAATAGTATCACCAAGAACTCATAGTGGCCATAACGAATCTAAAAGACGTCTTGAGAACATCCGAAGCCTTAATCTTCAACTGGTGATAACCTTATCTCAAGTCAATCTTAGAGGACACCTTTTCACCTTGAAGCTGAATCATCAATATGAGACAATGGATACTTGTTCTTAATAGTGACCTTCTTCAACAGTCTGTAATTAAAACATGTTCTCATAGAACCATGTTTCTTCTCCACAAACAACATTGGCACGCCCCAAGGAAAAACACTCGGGCTAATGAATCCCTTATCTAGAAAATCTTGTAATTTCTCCTTCAATTCCTTCAACTCAACTGGAGCTATGCGATATGATGGAACAGATATGGGTTGAGTGCCCGAAACCAAGTCAATACCAAAATCAATATCTCTATCTGGTGGCATGTCCAACAAATCCATAGGAAACACCTTCGGAAACTTCCTCACAACTGGTACCGAATCCATGGAGGGAACTTCTGTACTAGAATCCCGATCAAAAGCCAAATATGCCAGGCATCCCTTTTCAACCATCCGCTGAGCCTTTAGAAATAAAATCATCCTACTAGGGGTACGTCCAAAAGAACTCATCCATTCTAACCTTGGTAATACACAACCAATGTCACCATCTTGGAATGACAATCCAGAATAATATGATATGTGGATAACCAATTCATACCAAGAATCACCTAAAAAAGAACGTGTCCAACAACAAGAGATCAACTATAGTATCAAACCCCTTAATTGTAACCACACAAGATAGATAGACACTATCACGCCCAAGCTCGGGGAGCGCAACCGGCACTCAACGAGTGAACCCGGCCGAGCAATCCTGTTAGACACTTTCTACCAAACTCACTTACAATCAAGAGAAGACATGATTTCATCAATTAGACAATTAGAGATCATACAAGTATATTACTACGCAAATTTGTTAGGCACATCATTGTTAAATTTTAAAATACAGACACCTTACAATTTAGTGGAACATGAATCCAACGCACAACATAATTCATTGACCTTCCCAACACCCATATACAACCCACATAAATATCTACGGGGTCTCTAAGTAGATACAAAAGGAAGTGCTACAAAAGTGCCGGCAACAAGGCCCCGACTATACCTCAAAATATGATAAGAAGGTGAACATAAGATACAAAAGGTATAGGACCCCGAAATAATGTAGGGCTCACGAAGTCAGCTGGAAAGAGGACGCGCCGCTAGCTGCGATCAACACTATCGGCTATGGAACCACCTATATCTATTTAAAGATGTAGCTCCCCCGGTAAAAAGGGACATTAGTATTATCGAATAGTACTAGTATGTAGAGCTAAACATCAATATTAATAGAATGAACAATGAAACATAGAGGAAACAATCTTGATGTACAATAAGGGCTTCAAATAAATACGAAAAATATCAAGTAAGGATCATATAGTTTCTGGTTAAATTTTCATCTTATTAGGTTGATAATCTCAGTGCCATGTGCCACAATCCACAATACCACCGCGTTCCTACACGGTGTCCGATCTCGACCCGATCGGCTAGGTAATCTCATTTGAGACATCAACCATATCCACAATTTCAATCAATCAATCCAGCACAATTACCACCATGTGTGCGGCATGGTGTCCGATCACGGCCCGATCGGCTAGGACATCTCATTTGAGACATCATCCTTTCAATCGTTCATCTCAATTCACATTTTCTTTCCATTTTCTGTTACATGGCACGAGTAGCCTCATTTATTAAATCGTTCTTGGCACTTGGCCGTATCTTACAATTTAAGTTTCCTTTTTAATACATTCAAATAACATTATGATCCACATCAATAAGGCCTATCATATGAGGCATTTTATACATAAGGGGAAAGCATGGAAAATCTTAATCACACGGAGGTTTTACATACAAATTCGCATAGCAAGCTTTATTCGATTCTTGACATGAGTTCTTGACCTTTCTCAACACATATATTCCACATTTTAAACACATTCTCAAATAGCATGACGACATGATAAACATTTAGAACAATCATTGAACATGAATCTTTCAACACAACACATTAGGGCAAACGATTCTAGTATGATCAATTTAGGGACTTACACCAATTATACGAACACTAGGGGTTCGATTCTAAGAAGAATAGGGTTTAGCCATACATACCTCGATTGAGATTTCCTTAATTCCTACAATGTTCCGGAATGTTCGCAACTTCAATCTATTTTGGCAATGTAGCACAATTCAACTCATAATTAGGAAAATGATCATAAACCTAGATCACTTGAGCATTTTATCAAACATTATGTGTTCATTAAGGTTTTATGGTCATTTTATGGAAAATTACACCAACCCATTCCCCATACCTCTCTATCTTTGATTTACAATTCCCCCACATCTTCTAAGAACACATGCATGCGATGCAATCACCCTCATTCCCATGGATTATCTCACTAATAGCCCATTATAGCTATGTTTGGAATTATGAGCAGGGGTGGTAAAGTATTACCTCTTAGGAAGAAGACGTAGGTGCTTTACTTGAATATCTTCTAAGTTTTAAGTGAAAATTGAAGAACAATTTGATGAAGATTAGGCCCTCCCTCTAGGACCCTCTCTCTCTCACTTTAGAAATATCATAAAATGTGTTCAAAATGGTTTAAAATGGGTGTTTTAACGGAATAGGGTCAGGTTTAAAAGTAAGAAAATAGGAGCCCCGACACAAATCTGCTGTCGCATAATGCTTCTACATCTGCAAATGGGATGCATAATTGGCCTCAACCCCTGACATTTTTCTGCCTCGGTTTGCGACTAGTTTGCGATCCGCAGATCTGCTCTGCCACAGCATAATGCGTCGCAGAACTCCCATATACAAATTTCAAAGGCGAATATGCGATTAATGTGCGGCCCCTGAAATGGGTATGTGATCGCATAATGTGGTTGCGAAAAGACATCAAATATTACCCCAAAAGACTGCCTCACTCTGCGGCCATTATGCGACCCACAGAGTGATTATGTGGCCACATAATGGGCTGCAGAAATGTATACTTCTGCGATCATTTTCCTTAACTTTTTAATGCATGGTTCAATCCAAAAAGTCCAAACCGTGGCGAGCTTAACAATTTCTAACACATAATCCTAACTTGGCACCACGATATTCTAATTTTTAGGAAGAATTTTACGGGGCCTTACAGAGACCATCCACCATAATAGAGTCTCCTACAGGTACAACCACATAGACTGAATTATTCAAAGAATCACAAGGCATATCCAAATACAACAAAAATTAGGATGACACGTACGAATAAGTAGAACCTGAATCAAATAATACTGAAGCATTTCTATGATAGACTCAAAACATAACTATAATGACTACATCAAATGCAATCACCTCACGCCTACCTGGGAAAGCATAAAAATGAGCTTGGCCTCCACCTCTAGAAAGAACTCTACCTATTTGACCTCCACCTCTAGCTAGTTGTGCATGTGGTATAGCAACTGGTACAAAAATCATGGATTGGGTTACCTCGCTAAGGTACGCTCATCCAAAACCTAGGAAAGTTGCTCCTCATATGCTTTGAGTCCCCATACTTAAAGCAAGTTTTTTGCTAATGTGGATACTGGGACTAAGCTTGCCCCGGACGACTAGAATAACCAATGTAACAATCCTACCTTGGAGATGCACTCTACGAACCACATGGGGGAGGTGTACAAATTGAAGACTGCATGTATGAGTGCTTTGAAATCCATGGCTAACTGGGGAACCATGAGTAGTCTGAAGTGCTAACTGAACTAGCTTACTAGTGTAGCCTCTACCATGGCGATTCTTGCCTCTAGAGTAGGAACCACCAAATCCTCCACTACCATGAGGCTTCTTAGCCTCTATGTCCTCTCTCTCTTGCTTGTGTTGCTCCAATCTACTATAAATATCCATACCCTGGTTAAAGATAGTCTCAGTCTTAACTTCTCGTGATATCCCGTACCTAGGATTGTAGCTGAGACCCTCAGCGAACCTCCATACCCTCTCCTTCTCTGTTGGAATCAAAAAAGCTGCATAATATGAAAACTCTATGAACTTCATATCATACTGAGTGACTGTCATACCATCTTGCTGCAAATGCTCAAACCAGCTGCATAACTCATCTCTCAAGGTGAGTGGAATAAATTTCTCTAAGAAAAGAGTCGAGAATGGAGCTCATAAGTTTTCCACCACCTCATGGCTCGCTCTCTTAACTTAAATATAGTGAAATTCTTGGACTCAACAAGTCTCAAATTATATAGTATCTCATGACACCTATTTGAGAAATCTTGGGCATCCTCGGAAGGACCACCCTCCAAAGTGCGGGGGCTGAAACTTCTAGAATTTGTCCATCCTCTTCTTCTCATCCATAGAAATAGCGGGCCTAACCTCAGGCCTGACTGTAGCAACATGTTATACCACCCTAACTGGTGGAACAGTTGAAACTCCTAAAGTCTGAAACATATCAGTGGCCTGCTTCGAAGTGTGAATAGCTCGGGTTTGTTCTCCCCCTCAAATCTGAGAAGTACATGGAATCATACCGGCCTATGCCAAGCTATCTAAATAACTCAATATCCGAACCATAGTGTCCTAAAGCACTAGGGTAGCAGTGAAGGCCTCGGGAACCTGAGCCGGACCTAGTGGAACAGCGTGATCTGGAGCCTGGTCCACTACTAGAGCTACATGTATCTCCTCAAAAACTGATCTAGCATTAGCATGACTGACTGCAGGCATTCTATCTTTCACAGGTGCAGCAGTGCGTGCTCTAACCTACCTCGGCCCCTATCCCTCTTGGCTCTAGCCTAAGGGTACTAGATCCCGCTTAGCTGCTGTAGAAGAACGCGTCCTCACCATCTTTGAGAGAATATAAGAGTGAGGATTTAACATTTAGGTTGAAATAAAGTCGCAGAATTGAGATGGGTGTATACGGTGAAATTGAAGGGTCCAATTTCTTGTCATTAAGGCACTTCGAAAGATCACCTCGAAGTCTCGAGGCCGCATCTTCCCTTGAGGGTCATCGACACTCGACCTCAGGGTAGTGATGATCACGGTAATGGTGGAAATGGGGAGTTCCCAAGGCACACGGCAAGGGCTAACACAGTCTAGCAGGCTACTCGAATCAGGGTGTCATCTAACTGTCCCATCTCCATATCTTTGTAATTAATGCACTTTGTACTACGTTGGGATTCCTTTCCTATATAAAGGGAATCCTTGTCATTTTGTAGAGGTGTGTGGCTTCAGTTGCTCCACACGAAATATACAAGAACATTCTCTCTGCTTTCTAACATATTCTCTTGATATTATTGTTTCTATTTATTATCTTCATTATTTTTCATCAATTATTGCTTATTATTGGCCATAAAGAGCCTTCTTTGATTTTATCATAACTGTTAGTCATACTTCTATTACCTTCGATAGCTCACAATCGAGCCCCGAAATCGACCTCGAGGCTCCCGAATCGACAAGCTCGAGGCCCCGATTATCAACCTATCGGTTTGGTTATTACCCCATTCCTAACTCTTGTTTCATTTATAAGTCTCACACATAGCATCAACTACTTAACAACTAGCATTAAAATAGATTATGTATTTTTAGAGTCCCATAATCAAATTTAATTGTTATTACCATTTTCACGGTAAATAGTTTAGCGCCCACCGTAGGGCTAAAAATAATAGTGATTATTTTCTTGCTGGTTCCATTACACAACGCAAGTTATCTTTCACGTTTTTTCTTGTCCAAAGATCTTTGATTTCAGGTCGGAATGTCTGATTTAGTAAACAATAACCTCGAGAACCACGAAGAGAATGGTGTGGCTATTCCAGGTGTTGGTGAGCCACCATGAAACCTTGAGAATGCACCAAGACCAATTCCGGTGGATGAAGTCTCGAACGCCGCTGAACACATCGAAATAAGCTCCCACACTAACAAGAGCATACACCAAGGCGACCAACAAGAAGCCCAGAAACCCCAGCCCGGGAAGAACGAGAGGTTAGCCTTCATGTTATTTTTGAAATGTTCCAGGCACAACAACTGGCCATTGCTCAGCTGCAAAGCCACCAGAAAACTCCTAGCACAGTAGCACCGTGGACAGCTCCCCCGGCCGAACAGGTACCGAAGAGATCGAGCAATAATGGGTCGATGGCCAATCCCATCATTGTAAAGATGCTTGAGGACCTCACAAAAGGATCAAATAATGCGAGAAAATGATAGAAGCCAACGATAAGAAGGTCGAGACTTACAACTCTAGGGTCGACCAAATTCCAGGAGCGCCCCCGATCTTGAAAGGTGTAGACTCAAAGAAGTTCATACAGAAGCCGTTTCCACAGGAAGCAGCTCCGAAACCCATTCCAAAGAAGTTCAGAATGCCCGAAATCCCAAAGTATAACGGAACATCAGACCCCAATGAGCACGTCTCCGCCTAAACTTGTGCAGTAAAGGGAAACGACCTAAGGGACAATGAGATTGAGTTCGTCCTGCTGAAAAAGTTCGGGCAAATGCTCTCTAAAGGGGCAATGATGTAGTATCACAACTTGGCCCCAAATTCGATAGATTCATTTGCCATGTTAATGGATTCTTTCATTAAGGCACGTGCCGGTGCCATCAAAGTAGCAACAAGGAAATCCGACGTCTTCAAGATTAAACAGAGAGATAATGAGATGATGCGGGAGTTTGTATCTCGCTTCTAGATGGAGCGAATGGAACTACCAACAGTCTTCGACAACTGGGCAGTACAGGCCTTCACACAAGGTCTGAACGAACGAAGCTCGATGGCTTCGAAATAGCTAAGGAGAACCTAGTCGAGTACCCGGCCATAACTTGGTCGGATATTCATAACCGATACTAGTCAAAAATCAGGGTTGAGGACGACCAGCTGGGGCCCCCCTCAGGCTCGGTATACCCAAGCAGGCTCCTGAAAAAGGAGCCAAAGCCAAACAAAGAAAGATATCAGCCATACATCGAAGACCGGAGAAACACCCCAAGGCACAACCCACCTCGAAATGATCGAAGGATAGACCGAGGACAGAATCCTCGGGGACTCATAAACAGAGCCGGGTTCAATAGGAACGCGGGGCTAGCGGAGGCACCTCACTTATTAGAATACAACTTCAACGTCAATGTGTCAGACATCGTGTTCGCCATCAGTAAAATCAGGGACGCCAGATGGCCCAGGCCTATACAGTCAGATCCTTCACAAAGGAATCATAACTTAATGTGTGAATTTCAAAACACACATGGCCATAGGATCGAGGATTGCCACCAGCTTTGAGAAGAAGCAGCCAGGTTACTCAACAGAGGTCATCTCCGAGAATTCCTAAGCGATCGGGCCAAAAATCAATTCCGAGAAAGAGAGGTATTCAAGAATAACGAAACGAATGAGCCACAATATGTAATCCACATGATCTTGGGAGGCATCGATACCCCACAGGAACCCGTAATGAGAAGGACAAAAATATCCATCACCAGAGAAAAGCGAACCCGGGGGTACATGCCCGAGGATGCCCTCACATTCAGCGAAGAGGACACTGAGACCTTGTCTCAACCTCACAATGACACACTAGTAATCTCTTTCCTCGTAAATACATTTCAAATAAAACATGTACTCGTGGATCCAGGTAGCTCGACCAACATTATTAGGTCGAGGGTAATAGAGCAGCTCAGACTGCTTGACCAAATCGTGCCCGCCACTCGAGTCCTCAACGGATTCAACATGGCGAATGAAACAATGAAAGGAGAAATCACCCTCCCAGTCAACGTGGCCGGCACAACTCAAAATGTCAAATTCCATGTCATTGAAGGAGACATGAGGCAACGCCTTATTTGGGAGACCGCGGATACACTGCATAAGAGCAGTACCATCCACCCTCCACAAAATGATGAAATTCCCGACAAAGGATGGGATTAAAATCGTCTATGGGGAACAACATGCGGCAAGAGAAATGTTCGTGGTGCACAATGTGGCACCGGTATTAACTACACCCACAAAAGAGCCCAAAGGAAATCAAACCACATCTTCGGTTAAGCCTGATTAAACAAAGTAGAGGACCGTACCGCGTCCTCATGACAAACGATCGAAACATCGCTGGCACATCCCATACTAAGGTATAACCATCTCCCTTTTTTTTTCATATTTCACACTAACCCTTATGCACACGCCCAACCAAAGTAGTCAAAGTGCTAACACAGCCCGAAGACCTTAAGGTTTTAAAGCATCCGTTGCACTTTTTTCCTTCAACTGAGTTTTTATCCCGAAAAGGGTTTTACCGGCAAGGTTTTTAATGAGGCAACATCCACGTGCTACCTAAGGAAGACTCAACAAGTATTCAAGGATTCTTTTGCAACCAACCTCGAATACTAGGGGCATCCCCCTAGAAGATCACCTTCTCGGAGAAGCTAAGACATGCTGAACGGGATCTCGATAGGAAAATAATGTACCGAACCAAATAGTCAAACGAACCGTGTTCGCTAGAACAACCAAGCTCCTAACAGTAAAGGCATGTATACTTGTACCAAGTAATCGAAGAATACTTTTCACCAAAGCATTTTACACTTCAAAAGAAACTCGGTATTTTTTGCAAAAATGGCTCCTCCATCAAAATGTCCCGAACACTCGGAGAATGGCATCGAAAACTCAAAGCCACATGACCTTCGGGTCAGAGACTCCCGTATCGTAAGCCCTCGAATGAGGCAGCACTAAGTTTGCAATTAATGGCTCCCGAGCCAAGAAATCCTCGATAAACTCAGGGACTGCCATCAAATCGTCATCTCTATCGCAATGGCTCCCGAGCTAAAAGATCCTAGGTAACTCGGGGACTGTCGCCAATCGCCACCTATCAAAAACCCGAGGACATAAGACCCTGAGCAGGCAAACTCGATCTTGTAAGACCTACGAAAGGCAACAACAACATCTGTAAGACCTCAAGCAAGGCATGAACCACACTTATACCAAGTGGCAATATCTGTAAGACCTCAAGGAAGGCACGAACCACACTTGTACCAAGTGGCAATATCTGTAAAACCTCAAGCAAGGCATGAACCATGATTGTACCAAGTATCTAAACACAGTAAGACCTCAAAGGCATGAAAATTTTGTAAGACCTTGCTAAAGGCATAAACCCAATCTCAAAGTTTAGGCTATATATCGAACTTATAAGACCCCTAAAAGGCATTCCCTCGATATAGACGCCCAAACTACTTCACTCGGGATCAAAATGGCTCCGGCCAAGCACAAATGACTATGGTCATACGGATGTACCAGCCAAACTAACGCGACTCGGGGACGCCCAACCGTCGCTACAAAATCGCAGGCCTTTAATTACATCGAATCTACTTTGAAAAGAACCGGTTAAACATGCTACCCTCAACATAGGCAAAAGAGCTTCGACCAGGTCAGCTACAAATCACAGGCTTCGAGATACTCAACCTCCGAGCCAAACCTCCCGAGGTGCTCGATCATCGCCAAAAAATGACTCGTAATCGAGGTTCTTCCCGAACCGTTGAAGAGTCAGGAAAAAATTATTTCAAAAAGTACTTAATGAGGGAAAAATAAAGCCAGTAAGGGTCACTTCGACCCAAGGCATAAGAGCCATTGTCGCCAGCCTAATGAGCCTCAGGTCCACACACATATAAGGTCGCTTCAACCCGAGGTGTAAGAGCCATTGTCGCCAGCCCACACAAATCCAAAACTTGAGAGTTGAATGAGCTCGAGCCGAAATCCGACTCGGAGAATGAACCCAAAATAGTTAACTAGAATTCCTAAGAGCAAAGGCGTGAGTGCCATTGTTCGCCAGCCCACACAAATCCAAAACTTGAGGGTCAATTGAGCTCGAGCCAAAATTTAACTCGGAGACTAAACCCAAAATAGTTAACTAAATATACCTAAGAGCAAAGCATAAGAGCCATCGTCGCAAGCCTAATGAGCCCGAGGTCCACACACATAAAAGGTCACTTCGACCCAAGGCGTAAGAGCTATTGTAGCCAGCCTAATAAGGCCCAGGGCCACATCATGAATCTAAGGATTCCTACCAACTCAAAGGCCAATTGATCTAGCTAAAATCTCGGCAAACAGAAACCCAGAAGATATAAAATTGCGAGGTTTCCCCCTTATACATACATGTAATAAAATACAAGCTCTATTTACAACATACTATGAAAGTTATATACACAGAGATAGAAAAGGAAATAAACTTACCCCTCGAGAACTATGGCCCGACGGCCCCATCATTGCCATCTTCGACATTGGACAAAAGGAACTTGGCATTGTACTCCTCCGACTTGGCTTACTTGATCTCTTCCGAAAGATCAAAACCCCTGGCGTGAATTTCCTCGAGAGTCTCCCTCCGAGATTTGCACTTCATGTACTCTTTATTACTGCTCGCATGACTAAGGGTTGTCCTCAGCTCAGCTCTAGCAGCAGCAACGTTCTTCAAATAGGCCGCCATTTTCTGGCCTTCCCTAGTGCCGCTCATTACAGCCTCGGCCCGGGCATTCACCACCTCGGCCTTCGTCTTCGAAAGCTCAGACTTGAGCCTTGAGATCATATTCGCTCGTGTAGAATCATTCGCACGAGCAGTCCGGACTTGCATCTCGAGGGCAGAAGCCTTAGCCAAAGCACTCTCCTTGGCTGCAACTTGAGCATTTATATGATCCCGCAACTCATTAAACTCATGTTTAGCCCAGCCAACTTCGCCCCAAAGTCGTTCCAGCTCCTCTGTTTTGCTCTCCAACTGAAATATCAAAACATTAATCTCCGCAAATGAAAGGAGAAGCGTACGTCAACATGAATTACAGGATACATGTATTTCAAGGTGGTTCTCGAAGCTCCGGCTCCGATTCGCCTCACACTGCAGGGGTACCAACTTGCTTTCCTTTCTCGCGCAAAGAAGCTTAAGGGATTTCTCCCTATTCGAAGCCTTCCACAACCTAGCCTCATAGCGAAGCAGCTTAGACTTAAGCCTATCAAAGGTCTGCAAAAGAAAGTTCAATTAGAAAGGAAGAGTATGAAACTGGAATAATTCTATGCCAGTTACAAAAGCTTACCATAAAGCCAAGCCGCTGAAAAAAAAACAAATAGTCTAGTAGTTTTTGTAATCGCAATTGTTATTAATGAAAATTTAAAAATTCCCAAAAATTGTTTCTTTATTTCTTGCATTTGATTTTGCACTTATTTGGAAGAACTACGCTCGGTCTGATTCATGCGGGGTCATGATACATAGGCAATCTCCATAGGATTCGACCATAACCAAAGAAAGGGAGAAAGAAAATAGAGGAAAAACAATAAAAAGGCAAAACGAAAAAGAAAATAGCGGAAAAATAAGAAAGAAAAGGAAAAGTCGAGAAAAGGAGAGAATAGGAACAGGAGAAGACAAAGGCAAGAGTAAAACGAGGAAACGGGAAAAAGAAAAAAAAGAAAGAGAAAGTTTACAATTGGAGATAATGGAAAAGCCGGGATGACGTACGTAGTCGAGCAAATGCATATTAGAAACCGTTAACTGCCTAGGTGCATTCATACCCCAAATGTGTGGTTATCTAATTGTTAATGCCCTAACCGCTAACAACATTGTTGTTGATGATGAGTACAGGCAAGTGGTTAAGTTGAATGGAATTCTGGCAACCCATTCATACAACACTCGTTCTAAAGATAAGTAAAAAATGGTCAACCAAGAGTTAGAAGCAAGCATCGTCGACCCGTCTAGGGAAGAGGAGGTAGTGGATGTCAACGCCATAAAAGAGGAGATGTATAAATTGAAGCAACAGATGGCCGAAATGTACCAGGCTTGGGCAAAGGGACACCCACTACCAACCTACCCTGCTAACCCTGCCTATATCCCGAGCCAATGTCCGATGGCTTAGTGTCCCCCGAAGCGCCTCTGTTTTGAAAAGAAAAAGGCACCACGTGCTTCTCTCCCTTCGAAGTACCCTCAGCAGAAAATGAGGAATGTCCTTTAAAAAACGGAGGCCTCCGAAACCGGATGATCGGTCGAATCGCCTCTTTTGAACCGCTAAGAAGGACTCCCCCCGTTGCGAGCCTCATCATACCCCAGAGACCCTTTTTGTTTATCATCTACCCTTGACCCCGAGGTCGGTAGTCTCTCTTCCTCCTCCAGAGAGCACGACCTCATCTCGAAAAAATCTCCAATACCTGCGGCGGCTAAGTTAGTACGCTATAAAGAAAGGTACCGTTCTGGGGAAATAAGCCACCAAGCGCCTATCATGATGCTTTGCCTCCCATCTCCCCTTGGACAGGTCTCGCCACCTACACTTATCATAGGTCGAACAAGCTGCCAGCTTACGATACCATTCGGCCAAATTCAGGAGCTCGTTCGGCAACAACGGAGTCGCTACAAAAAATGAAACAAATAGAAAATTGTCGCTATGGAGCCTGCCTCCAGTCAAAGTGATAAAAATACAGGTATGACACTTACGTATGAAATTCCATTTCTCTTTTCAGGTAGAGTAAGCTTCTGTCTCTCGCAGTCCCGAGGTAAGCTTCTCGAGCTCCTTTTCACGGTGTGAAAGCTCCTCTCGGAGCCTGGAGAGGGCATGGTTATACATCTCCTTACACTGTGGCAAAGCAGAAGAGTTAGAAAAACAAGGAATAGCACTTGAGACTGAAGAAATACACGCAAAATAGCTATCACCTACCGCTGGAACCTCTCTGCTGCCTTGACTGCGCCAGGAGTGTCGAGATTGATGTTCTCACTGACATCATCAACATCATCAAGAATGTGGTAAAGCGTACCTCCTCCCTTGAGAGGAACCCCCACTTTGGTGGTATTCATATCCTGAGCATCCCTTAGCTCCCCCGATGAAAATTGAGAGCCCAAACTAAGATCATCCAGGGCATCGATGTGCCCGATGGGTAGCTCCTGCCCCCGAAAAGCTCTGGGTCCAGACCCTTTAGGACCGGTAGCAACGGTCCCCCCAGAAACTGCACCACATCCAGCCACGGGATCCGGAACCACATTAACACCCTCCTTAAGGGTCTTCATCGCGCAAGACCGACCTGAGTTGGCCGTTCCCGATTCAACGGCTTTCGGTAGAGGCACCTACGAGACTCCCGCACCCGACCTCGGTCTCTGCTTCAAATGCACTCGCTCTCATCATCATCTTCATCCCTAGTGCTGAGACTTGCCTCGGAAGCTGAAGCCGAGATCCTAATGGCGGCTCGAGGCCTATGGGACTTAGGTTTCTTTATTATAGGAGGATCAGAAGCTGTTTTACCCTTCCTTTTATTTCCCTTACCAGGCTCCGAACTCTCCATCTCCCCACCAGTAGGCGGTCTCATCCGCATACTCTCGCCAAGAATTGCACGAGCGCAGTGACCGTAACTTATCGGCACAAAAAATACAGCGAGAAACGTAAAGCTAAGACATAGGTGGAAAGGAAAACCTTACCATTTCTTGGCCACCCATCGCTTCTTAGACAGTTCAGGCCAAGACCGAACAAGATATGGGAATGAGGTATCCAACCGCTCGATCCATCTCAGCAGGTCCGAAACCACTTCGAGATACCAGGCTGCAGAAACCAAAAAGAGGTCATTTTTTTGGAAGGAAGGAAAGAAAATCACAAAACATGTTCGAGAGAAAAAATACTTACGTTGTGTGTTCCCCTTCTCTGGGAAAGGCATCCTCCCGACTGAAATGATATCCGAGGTCACCCGGACGAACCTACTCATCCACCCTTGATCCTTGTCCCCATCAATGCTAGAGAAAAATGATTTTTTGGATCGGTGGTGAAGCCTAATCAAACCTTGATAAAATCAAGGCCTATACAACCTAATCAAATGGTTGAGGGTAAAAGTCTCTCCCTCGACCCCATCGGAGAAATGCCGGAGCATCAAGACTATCCTCCAGAAAGAAGGATATATTTGACCAAGCGTCACTTGTTATTTGTCACAAAAATCGAGGATAACCAGATCTACCTCAGGGGGAGGGGTTTTAGAAGGACTGATCGGACCAAAGTGAATGGTTAAGTATATACATGAAGGAAACCAGCCTTGTAATCCGTTATGTTCTCATCAGGGCTGGGAATCTCCACCTCCATTGCTTCCCTTCAACGACAGTCTTCTTTCACCTTCCCTATGTTGGTCACAACACTAATATACCGGGATACGTGTTCGCATCGGCCCGGTATAGATGAGGTTTTGTCGATGGTAAAGTCCTTCGACATGTCTAGCTCGATGGGAGTACATTGTCCCAAGGTGGGTATCACTTTGGGTTTCCCTTTAGATGTTCGAGATGAAGAGGCAGCCTCGTCTTTCCGAGGAACTGTCTTGGAGTTTCTAGCCATGATGATGATGAAATTTTTCTAAGAAAGTAAGAAGGAAGGATGCAAAAGCAGATGGGTCTAGCTTTGCAAATTTGAAGATGTTGAGAAAGTAAGAATTATCAAACCATTGATGCATTTATAGGAGCCGAATGGGCAGCGGAAGGGATGAACTAATAGCGGTTCGTGGGCTTCTCGATAGTCGCATTTGATGGCGACCCTTGCGCATTTTTTTGGTCATGGCATTTAATGCTCTGATAGGCTGACGTCACGGTGATGATGCCCTCAAAATAGAAGCTCAAAATTGTTTCTATCGCTTTGTTATAGGAAATGCGGGGACTATCGGTATACGGTGAAATTGGAGGGTCCAATTTCTCGTCATTAAGGCACTTCGTAAGATCACTTCGAAGTATCGAGGCCGCGGCCGAGTATCTTCCCTCGTGGGTAATTGACACTCGACCTCAGGGTAGTAATGATCACGGTAATGGTGGAAATGGGGAGTTCCCAAGGCACGCAGCTAGGGCTGACACAATCTAGCGGGCTACTCGAATCAGGGTGTTATATAGTTGTCCCATCTCCAAATCTTTGTAATTAATGCACTTTGTACTAAGTTGGGATTCCTTTCCTATATAAAGGGAATCCTTGTCATTTTGTAGAGGTCTGTGGCTTCAGTTGCTCCACACAAAATATACAAGAACATTCTCTATGCTTTCTAACATATTCTCTTGATATTATTGTTTCCATATATTATCTTCATTATTGTTCATCATTTATTGCTTATTTTTTGCCATAAAGAGCCTTTTTTGATTTTATCACTGTTAGTCATACTTCGATTACCTTCGATAGCTCGCAGTTGAGCCCCAGAATCGACCTCGACGCCTCCGAATCGACAAGACCGAGGCCTCAATTGTCAACCTATCAGTTTGGTTATTACCCCATTCCTAACTATTACTTCATTTCTAAATCTCACACATAGCATCAACTACTTAACAACTAGCATAAAAATAGATCACGTACTTTTAGAGTTGCACAATCAAATTTACTTGTTATTACCATTTTCACGGTAAACAACTAAAGAAAGTGAACTTTCCTATTTTCCCCATAGCCTCTCAAAGATAAGTACATACATCTCTGTACCGATCTACAATACTCTACTACACATATTCAAGACACATAAAACTATCACGACCCGAGATCATGGCACATATAGTCCTCTTTGGGCCTAGGATCGCACGAATTTGTCCTTTTTGGTCTACGCCACCTCGAGACTAAAATGCACGCGTAGTCCTCGAAACTATCACATGGCACATATAGTCCTCTTTGGGCCTAGGGTCGCAAGAATTTGTCCTTTTTGGTCTACGCCACCTCGAGACTAAAATGCACGCATACCATGTGAACTTGTGTTGTGTCTTATATAGATCTTCACTTTCCTCTCCCATTTCGATGTGGGATTTGCCTAAGGTGATATGTGCACCCCTTCTTCAGAAGCTCTCCAGCCTAGAATCCTGCTAGTCCTACTTAACCCGCCCTCATCAGCTCTCCCTCTGTCATGGGCATCACAACCCATGAATCTAGAGCTTTGATACCAACTTTGTCACGACCCAAAATTTTACCAACGATCATGATGGCACCTAACCACCAATGCTAGGCAAGTCAATAACCAAATATAGATCAAACTAAGCATGATGAGAATATATGTAACCATTATCGCATAAATACGTGGAATGAATCATTCAACTTCAGTAAATATAGAAATACAACAACAATACTTTCCCCAAAACCTAGTAGTATGGTTTCATAAGATCTAGAGTATGATACAACTGAATCTCTCATAAATATAAGTACGGTCTGAAATGTAAATAACAATATGATAAAAAAGGAAGAGGTACTCCAAGGGTCTGCGGACAACCATGCAGCACTACCTCATATCTCCTATATCAACAACTGGGACTCTTCTGAGGTCCACTCGAGCCAATGCCTGGACCTTTACAAAAAAGTGCAGAAGTATAGTATGGGTACGAGATAACGTGTACTTAGTAAGTATCATGACTAATCTCAGTGAAGTATTGACAAGGTTCAATTCATGTGATACCTATTAACAAATAAACCTGTACAATTCATATCTATAAACAACAAGATTATAAGAAAAAAGGATACAATATGGTAAAAGAATACGTCATGTGATACCAACTCAACATGGCTAGTTCTAACGCGTTTATCAAGTCCAAAGCATATAACATCATCAAGTAGAATGTTAGAACATAAACATAGAGAGCATAGAGTTTGCATGATATGGCATAAAGAATTTACTTGAATGGTCAAATATTTCACTTTTATACTCAAAACTCATCTCATAGGATTTCATATAAGATTAAACCAAAAATCTATCAATTTCTCACAATATGTGTGTACTCCATCAAGATAGAAAAATGATAGGGTAACCCTAGGGGGATGGATCCATATCCACACTCTTCACGACAAAGACCTTGTGCCATAATAATATCAATATCACCATAATTGCATGGCAGGATCCTTGTGCCATATCCAAATCAATCTGCTGAACAAGTCCAAATATGCCATAATCATTTGAATTCGAAATAATATTTCATATCTAAAATGCACATTCTCATAAGTAATCAATAAGATGCACAAGCACACAATAATTTAAGGTGTGGGATGTGTGATAAAGATATAAAGCATGATTACGGCTAAATAAGGTATATCAATAATACGAATAACCCATATGTAATGACCCGATTGGTCTTTTTGTGTAATTGTGCTCCGTTACCCTTTTTTATGCTTTACACATGTGTTTTTATGATTTTTTGACTTACGAGGTTTATTAATTTTATTCTGAGAAGGTTTCGGGTTGTTTTGGACCCTTTTGTTTCTGACTTAGAAGCTTAAGTTAGAAATATTAATCAAACTTTGACTTTTGTGAAAACGATCCCGGAATGGTGCTTTGATGGCTCCAATAGCTTTGTATCATGATTTATGGCTTGGACATATGCCCTAAATTGATTTATGAAGTCCGTAGGTTGATTTGTGTTGTTTTGCCAAAATTTAGCAAATTGAAGTTGAAAAGTTTGACTGTAGGTTAACTATTAGCTATCAAGTTCAAAATTTGATTTTGGGACTCGGAATAAGTCCGTTATGCTATTTAGAACTTGTCTGCATAATTTAGTATAGTTTGGAGTTGATTTAACAAGATTCAAATGTTTAGTTGTAATTCTAGAGATTCTTGAACTTTACTTTGAAACTTATGCATTTTAGTGTTCGTTTCGTAGTTTTAGATGGTATTTTGGTGTTTTGATCATGCAAGCGAGTTTGTATGATATTTCTAGACTTGTATGAATGTTTGGTTTGGAGCCCCGAGGGCTCGGATGAGTTTCGGAAGGTTTCAAACTGAAAATGAAAAATCTAGTTTCTGGTGCCTCTGATGTCGCATTTGCGAACACCAGGGTCACATTTGAGACCTTAGCAGGGAAGTGATTTTAATCTATTTCCTACTATATTCCATCAATATATCTTAGATTTTAACATCAAAATCATGTGAATCAAAGTGCAAATTTGTGAAACTTTGTCATGTTTTTGAAAAATAAGAATTTGAGTTTTGAGAGTTGATTCAGACTCGGATTTTGAAACTATTCACATATATGAACTTGTGGGGTCATAGGTAGTCGGAATCTGCCATTGGACCCGATTTTGATTGGGCGAGACCTAGTTTGACTTTTGTTGACTTCTTAGGAAAAGTTTAAAAATCATAGCTTTATCTATTGTAATTGCTTGTTTGACGAAATTAAGTCAATTTTTGTTAGATTTGAGCCGTTTGGAGACGAATTTTAGGGGAAAAGCAAATTCTAATGGTTGAATTGGCCTAGTTGAGGCAAGTATCTTGCTTAACTTTGTGTAGAGAACTACCCCGTAGGATTTGGGATGATTACGTCATTTGTGTTAATTGTCAAGGCATCTTTCTTGATGAGAAATTTACATTCATTGTTATTGTTGATATTCTTGAACACATTGTGGTTGAGCCATGAGCTATTATTGTGGAAACATTGATATTGTTGATTATTGGCAAGTTGTGACATATGGGCACTTGTGGTGCGAGTTGTTATTTTGATGTGATACTGACGCGCATGCGGTAGTATAAGTATAGGGGTTAATGTGCAAGTGGCGGTCTAAGGTGGGACTCTTGTGCGTGTTTCTCTTAAGGGAATTACGTGAAGCCACGCGGCATCAAAAAGTGGGTGAAAGTGTGTGTAGCTATTTCGGGAAAAATATTTTCAATACTGTATAAATGTAAGTGTCACGATTCGATTTCCCCTCCGTTGGATTTCGTGATGGCACCTATTATTAAGGACTAGGTAAGCCTACTATTTATGGAATAAAAACAATAATAAATGACTTCTAAAAGTCTTCTGAAATGAATTCCTTATACAATAAACATATTCCCAAAACCCGGTAGTACGAGTCATAAGCTCTACAGATAGAACTTCTAAACACAACTGTATGGAAATAAGTACAACAGTGTGAATATAAAATATGAAGGTGACTCCGAAGCCTGTGAACGCAGCAACAGGTTTACTTTGAGTCTCCTCAGCAACGGCCCGTACAGCTACAAGCAAACAATACCTGGGTCTGCATAAAAAAAATGTGCAGAAGAATAGCATGAGCATACCACAGCGGTGCCCATTAAGTATCAAGACTAACCTCGGTGGAGTAGTGACGAGGAACAATCAAGACACCTACTAGTCCAATAAACTGTACAATTAAAAGCATAGGAACAACGGAACATGATGTATATATAAAGGCTACACAATATGGTTAATAATACAATAATCACAATATGGAAGAAAAATAGAAAGTGACAACGGAAACACCGTAATAATGACATAAAACAGTGAGCAGAAACACAAACCAAGATCCTAAATCACAATTGAAGTAAAGGCAAATAATAACTTAGAACAACGACAGTTTTCACATCAGGTCTTAGCCAAAAACTCCACGAAGTTCCGAACCTCGAACAGAATTACCACTCATGGGTCTCAATACGTGGACCCTAACGCTTGGCATCCTGTGCCCTTATCACACCTCATGATCATACTGACAACCCACTGATTAACTAGAGCCACTCTCACAGATATGACAAGCAAATGAAGGTGTACATCTATACTCAACAATACAAGGAGAGTTTCTTAACCAATAGGAGTATTTAACTACGTGTATACTTGTGAAAGTGTTCTAACATAGATCATTCCAGCTAAGAGCGTAAGGAAAAGGATGGACAACACATAAGGCTTTTTCTCACAACTTTCACGAGGTAAAACTCATACAGGTAAACATACCATAACACAAAATCAACAACAATAATGCCCCCAGGCCATCACAAAGTATCATAATCAACCCCTAACATAGCCCACCTTGTCTCGCCACGTGTGCAATAATAACATAATAAGTACCCGCCTTGTTTCGCCACACGTGCATCATAATGTTCCCACCTTGTTTCGCCACATGTACAACCCATATATATATATATCGCCTTATCACGCCGCATGTGCAATATCTCAATAGTAATATTAGCAAGACAGAAACCTCGTGCAACCCCATAACAACAACCGCATGGCAGAAACCTCGTACGACTCTATAACAATAAACGCACGGCAGAAATCCCGTGCACCAACACAACCAGTACAACAACAACAATGATAGTAATACAAAGTACAGTGAGTAAATCCACTCCAAAACTTTAGGTCACAAGGAAACGAAAGAGACAGTTCACAAGGAATTGCCACAGTAAGGAAAATGAAGGGACATAAAGGGAACAGTTCAACAAAAGGGGAAATCTAACATGTAGTAACGACCCCACAATATACAAGTCAATAACAAGGAAATTAACACGAGTCCAATAGTCCCAAACAAAGGCAAGTGAATAAAGGTATAGGTTATCTAAACCCCTTTTAAGGTTGGAAAGTTACGAGGATATTCAACAATTCAATTTAAGGAAAGGTGATCTTAGCTTCACTTAAGACTAGATAATTATAGGAGGGATGATAATAAATCTCAAATAACACAAGCAGTTATGAAAAGATAGCATGACAATAGGAGAGATGAAATTCTTCAGCTAAATCAAATAGGATGGCAATTAGGAAATAAGAGTGAGTCATGAAGCAATTAATTCCAATTAAGTATATAGAGACGAAAAAAATAAGCAGAAACTTAGTTGTATCAAGAATAACCTCATACACACTGAATATAAGAACCTAGGAACCCTAAAAGGCCAATTCCCCACAAATAAGTCCGAATACGCACTCGTCGCCTCGCGTACACGAACTACAATCAACAGAGAAGACTCCAATCCTAAGGGGAAGTCCCCCACACAAGGTTAGGCAAGATACTTACCTCAAAGACGACATACCGATACTCTAAAATGCACTTCTCGGATGAAAAGACCACCGGACGGCTCAAATCCAACCAAAATAACTTCAAAGCACAAATAAAACACATAAACTATTCCGGATCACATAGTCTCAATCTTTAACAAATTTCGAAAATTGGTACAAAAGTCGACCCCCGGGCCCATACCTCGGAACCTAATTTTTTTTACAAAATACGAATATCCACTCCAATATGAGTTCAACCATACAAAAATTATCAAATTCTGATACCATTTGGTCCCTCAAATCACGATTTTTTATTTTAGAAATTTTCTTCAAAAACTCACAATTTCCTCAACCCAAAACACAATTTAAATGATAAAAACAAAGATAAAATCATGGTTATATTAAATTCTAGGTGAAGAACACTTCCCCAATCGATTTGTGTAAAAAACTCTCAAAGAATCGCTCAAAACCGAGCTCCACAAGTCAAGATATGATGAAAATGGTGTAACCCTCAATTTGGAATTATATCTTGTCCGCCCAGGTATTAGTGCATCGCGAACGCGGAAAAACAATCGCGTTTGCGAAGAAGAAAATGAAGCTGCCAAGAAAATCCCATCTTGAACGTGAGCTAAGGGACGTGAACGTGGAGAGTATGGAATAGACGCTCTTGCAAATGCGGAAAGAGTGACGCAAACGCGAAGAAGAGATAGCCATTAGCCCCCGGCTCCTAATTCTACTAGGCGAACTCGAAGAAGGAAAAAGGAAAACCTTCGCGAATGCGAGAGGTTGAATGCAAACGTGAAGAATAATAAATTACTCCTCCAAGATTAATCTTTGCGAAGGCGGAGGATCAAACACGAACGCGAAGGAGAAAACCAGCTGACAGATTTTAGTAGTCCAAAAATAGTGGAAAATGACTCGTAGCCCACCCGGAACACACCCAAGGCCCTTTGGGACCCCGTCTAAACACACAAACAAGTCATATAACCTAACACAAACTTGCTCGATGCCTTAAATCATATGAAACAACGCCAAAACAACAAATCACACCATGAATCGAACTTATAAACTTTCAAATCTTTCAACTTCCAAAACTTGGGCTGAAACCTATCAAATCCACTCGGAATAATGCCAAATTTTGCAGACAAGTTCGAAATGAAATAACAGAGCTGTTCAAACTCTCGGAATCGCATTTTGACCTTGATATCCCAAAAGTCAATTGTGGGTCAAACTTCTCCATTTTTCAACTTTCGCCAAAATGCCTCAAATTATCCTACGGACCTCCAAATCTGAATCCGGATGCGCCTAAGTCCAAAATCACCATACGAAGCTTTTTAGATCATCGAAAACCCATTCCGAAGCCGTTTACTTAAAAATCCCATTTCCGGTCGAATTCTCACCGCTTAAGCTTCCAAAACTAGGTTCCTTCTCCCAATTTGACTCTGAATCATCCGTTAACTGAATTCAATCATGCACGCAAGTTGATACTCATATTATGAAGCTCTTCCAGGTCTTACGCCACCTAACAGAGCTCAATTTTCTCAAAATGACTGGTCGGGTCGTTACAGTAAGGCTCACGTGGCGGTATATGAAAATATTGTGATTGAAATTGAGAAATGTGAATACGAGGCGGGCCCATCCGATGCCTGCTCCCCAACTGGAGCTACTGGTGGCTCCTCAGCTGCTACTCTAGTAGGTATTCTAGTTGTAGCACAAGCCCCTCTTCAACCTCTACCTCTCGCACCTCTATCATGGGGTGCGAGTGTCTGTTCAGCTGATCCATGAGTGTGTGTTCTTACCATCTATGAGAGAATAGAAATACAAATGGCTCAAACTCCAAAATCGACAAATTCTCACGATTAGGAATGACAGAAGTAAAAAATCTCTAATAGTTTCATAGCCTCTCGACGATCAAAGTAGTTCTAGCTTAAATCCTCACAATCAAAGAAGCTCTCACTTCTTGGGCCCTCTACCTCCAACACCTGAATCTGCACAAAAATATGCAAAAATGTAGTATGAGTACGCCATGGTCGGTACCCATTAAGTATCAAGACAAAACTAGGTGAAGTAGTGACAAGGTCAAGTCGTGCGATACTCACTAGTCAAAAATAATAAATCAAGACTGACAACAAAAGTATAATAGGAACACAATTATAATAATAACCTCAACAAAATAATTTATAACAACTCAATACTAGTATAAAGAGACTCACACAAATGACACCTTGTGCCCAGATTATCATCACCATAATAATAGCCCCCCGTATCACTCCGCTATGACAATATCACAATAGCCACCCGTATCACTCCACCCTGACAATATCACAAAAGCCATCCATGTCGCTCCGCCCTGATAATATATCAATAGCCACCCGTATTGCTCTGCCCAAATAATCAATAGCTACCCGTATCACTCTGCCAAGAAAATATATCAATGTCCACCCATATTGCTCTATACAATTGACAACAGTGAAATGCCACCCTTATGCTCCGCACAACATAATCAATCCACATAATATGCCCATATATGCCACAATATCACAAAACTATAATACCAGAGATTTATCATGATATAAGCTCACAACTTATCAGCAAAGTGCATAAGGACATATCAATAATATAAAGTGTGGAGGGGTGCTCAACAAATATAGCATGTCAATGGCTAAGTCAAATATATCGATCATGATCAAGTATTCCCAAAGTTGTTTAAGCATGTTTTATACAATTTACTTTATCAAATGAAGACATATCAATAATCTATGGTCCAAAACCGGTCACAAAGCACATATAGCACCCGTGTACACGCTCTTCACCTTATGTAAACATTACTTTTCATGCATGGTCGCATCAACATTGGACAACTTGAATTTCATCATCTATTGGTTAGGTTCGATCTTTATAATGATTATGTCCAGTTTCTGTCAAGGTCGACTGGATATTTTAAGTCTAAAGGTGAAGAATTCTTTATTAGAACTTTTCCATGGGCGTTAGGATTCAATCCGAAGGAGGAAACGTCCATGGCAGTCGTGTGGATTTCCTTTCTAGGTTTTCCGCCTAATTTCTTCGCTAAGAGGTCATTAATGTAAATTTCTTCAACTGTTGGTAAGGCTCTTGCTGTGGACAAGGCGACTCAATAAAGAACATGACCTAGTGCTTCTAGGGTCAAGGTTATTCTTGATTTGCTCGACAAACATCCTAAGAAGGTTAAGCTACAGATTGTGGACAGAATTTTGGGTAAAACAATCGTGCATTACCAGGAGGTGGTGTACGATAATCTTCCAAAGTATTGCACGTATTGAAAACATCAAGGACATAACAAAAAAGTGTGTCGAGTGATGAAGGAACAATCTAATAATGAGGTGATGGCAGAGGGTATTACAGCCGATGTCAATCTGCCTATTATGGAGGTGGAAAATTTCGAGAAATTACAAGGTGATGCTAGGGATTACTTAAATGCTAAAAGAGCTGGCCAAATAGCTAATGAAATACCAGAAAAAGATGCCAATAGTGGTAAGCTGGAAGTCGAGGCAACAAAAGAAAATTTTGTTGAGCAACAGGTATCGCAAATTGAAGGAATAAATCAAACTGTTAATGTGAACAATGAGAATATGATGAATCGAGAAGCTAAAGATATCTCTGTAGGTGATGCTTCAATGATTTATAAGGGTCCACATAAACCTACACGTGATGTTCCTGCTAAAACAACCTTAGGGACGATTTTAAATGCAGTGAATCCAGTTGTGCAGGCTTATGATAAGCTGCATTCTTCTAATACTGCAACTGATCGAGCTGTTACTTCAAATAAGCTCGATGTGGTTCAACATGTCACTGGGGCATCTGGGATTAAAATTGGTAATGATCGAGTGAAGTTTCATGATCAACCACCTGCTAGAATTACAGGTTCTAAATCATCTGTTGTAGCTAATAAGGGGCTGTAGAGTTCTGCTATAGCGAGAGGTACACAGGCTGTGGAGTCGACTTTACACGTTACTGCTATAATGGATGCAACTGATGTCAACAAGTTGGTGCAACAAAAAGTCGGGACAGCTGGTAATAAGCATGCATTGCTGAGGGATGCTGCTACAGAAGTTGCTAATACTAATGCAACTGCTGCTCATCCTAGTGCTGGGCAAGTTAATCGTGGTCAGGGGCAGTGTAATTTGCAGTTAGTATCAGCTGAGCAACAAAGAAAATCTGATGTTGATCAACCAGCTGTTACTCTAGGTGAATTAGCTGGAAAACTAGAAGGTATTAACGGTGAAACTGGTGCAAAAAGATCTAGAGGTGAGAACATTGTGCAGTTTAATCCTATGCTGTCTAGGACTGCACATAATGATGTTGTTTCTATTTGTGCAACTGATGGAAATGAACTAAAGCAGGCCACAGTTCCCAGCAAAGTTACTGGGAAGACTAGTGGACAAGAGAAAAGGTCTAAAGTTTGGTCAGCTGTATCACCTAATAAAAGGCCTTCTACAAATCATACACAACAGAAAGTTGCAGCATAACATATTAGTTGTGATAATTCTTTTGATGCCTTTGTCGTGGAATATGGTCATGGCGAGAATGATGATGATACGAAGTTAGAACTGGTGTGTGATGATACAGTTTCACATCGTGGAAAAATCAGCTCCCCAGGTAATACGAAATAGCAACAAAACTACAAATATGCTGATGCTCGAGTGAAGGAACAAGCTACTGGAATTTTAATAATACCAGGTGGTCATGCTGCAACATCTGAGCTATTGGAACTGGGTGCAAAATCTAGTAGCTATGAAGGAGTGGAGAAAGGTTTGAAGCAGCAAACTACACTAGGCAGTTCCAATACTCCCACATTGCATTTTTCCAGCCCTCACGTGGAAAAAATTATCAAGGATACACAAGCTGCCATGGTGTTGAATACTACGATGGTTAAGCAACCATTAGTCACATTGAACACCTCAGTTTATGAGGTGCCATCACAGTCTTTGGAGTCTTGTGGTGATTATGGAGCTGAGTTGATGTTGTCATCTGGAAATAACAATGAAGTTATAAAGGCAAATTTGAGGGGGATGGTAATCAAATCTAAGCTATGGTCAGACCAACGCCAGTATGATGATGAGGAAGACTATAGTGATGCATATGTTGGGAATTCGAGTGAGGATGATGATCAAGAGAGTGATGATGAAGGCTTACTTTCAGTTGGTTCACCATCTTTACCAAAAATAGGCAGTCCTACAATGGTAATTTCCAGCAGCAAACTCAACTTAAAAGCACCAGTTTTTGTGCCTAAAACTGGACAGTAACAATGTGGAACAGGTACAGCAGGTGACTCTCTAAGAAAAAATGCAACACCTAGTAAGCCCAAGAAACATGAGAATCAATCACACAAGTTGTTACTTGTGCGGAGGAACAAAATGTAGTAACCACATCAGCTATTGAACACCAACAACAAAATGCAAATGTGACAAGTGAAGTAATTTCAAATGATGAACAGCAGCACCAACAAATAGCAGCAGCATTGTCGGGTGATAATCAGGAAAAAACAGCAGCACTATCAAATGCTAATAAGCAGCAACGACAACTTAATCCAAACACTCCAGCTATTGTTCCTACTGATGATCGAAAAGAAGCAACAACATCAAATGCTGGGTAGCAACAAATTGTGACATCCACTCCAGTGATTTCATTAAAGGAGAAAAAACTCTTGGATGCAATGGTAAGTTCAGATCCTCGATCTTTAAATGCTACTGCTTTTAGTACTGGTCGTGTGAGTAGAATCAGGAACAAATTGCAAAACATAGCTCAAAACAAGGCAATCTTGGTTAATAAACAGGATGGAAATATATTAGTAACACACGGTTTTACTCAAGACATGCCAAATCCGGTGATTGTGGGCAGAGATACATACGAAGAGGGTGAGGAAGATGATATTTTAAATCAATGCCGGGAAGAGGCAGCAAGAAAAGGGGATCTATCACCTATGCATAGCGGCAAAAGGAAAAAAACACATAAAAGAGAAAAAAGCTGGGACGGCAAGATGAGTGAAAATGTGAACATAAGGCGACTCCCAATGAGAGTTTCCAAACAAAAATAGGTTTATCCAACTACGTCAACAAAGTCCACTCGTTCAAAGAAGAAAGCATAAAATTTGAAGATATTTTGAAAAGGGTAGAGGATGAAGACAAGCGGCTACAAGCTGAAGACTTCACAAAATTAGAGAATATAGGACATCACTGTTATTTCTACATTTTCTTATTTTACCATCACATTAGCATAGTTTTATGTAATATCATCACAGAGTATGTTATAAACTCTGTGATGATCATAGAATATCTATTGTTAGATAGTTCTTTCTTCTTACATGCTTGTTAGTAGGTGAGAATTTTTATTTGCCTCATTAGGATTAGTAAGGTAAGGTTTAGCCCAATTTGTGTTGTTGTAGTCATATGCCTTTGGAAAGATATCCAAATGGCTATGAGATTATATGCTCTCGTGAGACTTTGCCGGCAGCTACACCATGATTCCTCTACATGAGGCTGTCATATAGGGCATTGTGAGGCGTAGAGGAGTGATTATATAGCCAAGGCATAGAGGCAACATTACTGGTGCTATTGTCCCCCTTATTTGTACTATTCCTATGTGGTTCCTTTTTTGCTTTTTATTATTAATAAAACTAGCACTAGGCACCTTCCTAGTGGATTTGCTTAAAAAATAACATATGATGTATATGATTTTCGCGTATGGTCGGTTTTTGTTTTCAAGTAGTTCAAGATTGATTTTGGAAGAATAATTTTCAATTTGGAAGCTTTAAATTGGAAGAGTATATTTGACTTTTGTATATTTGACCTCGGATCGGAGTTTTGATGGTTCCAATAGGTTCGATGGTGAGTTTGGACTTAGGTGTATGCCCAAATTCGTATTTGGATGTTTCTAGAATATTTTGGCTCTATTTGACAAAAATTGGCAATTTGAGGTTTGGAAGGCTCATGGGTTTGATTAGGAGTTGACTTCAATGTTATCAGATTTGGATTTTTGTTATGGGATCTGGAATAGGTTTTATGTCATTTGGAACGTGTGCAAAAATTGAAGTGATTCTAAGTTGTTTAGACGTGTTCAACGTAAGTTTGGAGTTTGAAAATTTGAAATAGTTTGTTAATCTTGAGTTGAGATGCGATTCATGGTTTTAATGTTATTTTGTGGAGTCCTCGAGTAGATCCATGTTATATTTTTGGACTTGTTAGTATGTTCGAATGGGGTCCCAAGGGAATCGAGTGTATTTCAGATTGATTTCGGAGTTTGTTTGGGTTGCTGATTCTGGAGTGCCGCATCTGTGAAGCATTGGTCACAGATGCAAAGTCGCACCTGCAGAACTTAGCTGGACTAAGGATTTTCACTTCTGCACTTGAGGAACCGCACATACAGAGCCGCAGATGCGATTGGTTTATCACAAATGCGATGAGTGGCTTGTTGAGGGATACATGCAGTTTGAAGTTGGTACCGCATAAGCAGTGCCGCTCTTTGGATTCATATGTGGATTCACTGGTAGCTTGTTATATTTTGAGGCTTGGCTCATTTTTTTACCATATTTTAAGAATGGGAATTCGAATTTAGGTGATTTTTAGGCGATTTTCACCACTTGGATTGGGGTAAGTGTTCTTGACTCGAATTTGATTATTATTACATGATTCCATATTTAAATTTGGCATTTGATTGATGAATCTTAAAGAGAAATTGGTAGTTTTTGTCAAAACCTTTCTAAGGTGAATAATTGGGTTTTGAACGCCGATTCGGGGTCGAATTTTGGTGAAACTTGTATGGTTATTCGAATGGGTTCTCAGAATATATGAGTTTGTCGGGGTCCAAGGTGCAGTCCCAGGTTGACTTTTTTGTTGACTTTGAGTGTTTGATTAAATATTTGATCTTTATCGTTTGGGTTTGATTCCTATGGCATTATTTGGTATTTTGAGTTGCTTTTCTCTAGATTCGAGCCGTTCGATGGTCGATTCACATAGGAAGGCATTCTTAGAGGATTCATTTGGCTAGTTTGAGGTAAGTATCTTGCCTAAATTTGATTGAGGCACTAGTTTCCTAAGTTATTTATGATGGCTACATGCTATGGGTGGTGCACATTTGAGGGGTTCAGCCTATGTGCGTACACCGAGGTATTATTCATGCTCGGGGTAGTGCTTAGATATGATATGCTTTGAATTGGTTTCTAAGATTCATGCTATTATGTTTGTCATGTTTGTAACCTTTTGTGAGGTGTTTTAACCATGTTTGAAGTTACATATATCTTAATCTCTTGATTGAACATGATAATTGCTACTTTCGTGATGAAATTGCCTAACTTAAACTATGGTAGCGCACTTCACACATGCATATACCTTAGTATGTCACTTATACAAGTCCATGAGTATGTAATTTGATATACATTGTTCATGTACACGTAATTTTGTATATCTTCTTTGGGTGTTATATGGACTAGACTGGTAGCACGCGAGTTGCCCATGTGGTCGAGTTATGATAGCACGTGAGTTGTCTTTGCGGTTGAGATATGATAGCAAGTTACTTGTCTGTGTGGATCTGAGATAGTATTGGCACGTGAGTTATCCGTGCGAGTTGATATTATTGGCACGTGACTTGTTCATGTAGCACGTGACTTGTTCATGTAGCACATGACTTGTCCCTATAGCATGTGGATAAGGATCCATCCCCCTAGGGTCATCCTCTCATGTTTCTCTCTTGATGGTGTACACACCGGTTGTGAGAAACCAACTGATTTCTAGTTGATGTGGATTTTGGTAAAGTTGATCATTGGTTGGACTTTGCATCTCTTCTCTATTTTCAAATTCCTTGGATGTCTATGTGATTTTACTGCATCTCTTCTCTATTTTCTAGCTTACTTGATGGGATGAGACACGATACATATCCTCTCTATATGTGAATCCGTATGACTTGACTTATTTAATCACTCATATCTTCTCTATATGAACTTGTTGAAGGATTACTTGCTACTTCATGCATATCTTCTCTATATGCAAGTTTGATGATTTAAGGATATTGGATGCATATCGTCTTTATATGTTAGATTTTTGACAGATACAAGACTTTGCACATTATCTCTTTATGCATCGATGTGGTTTAATCTGTGTTATATGATTAGAAGGAACCATTCTTATGTCGAGCTCTGGGTGTATCCTTTGAAATCTAAAGATCAAGCACTTGGCGTGTTTAAGGAATTTCAGGCCTTAGCTGAGAGACAGACGGGGAAAAATTAAAATGTATTCGCACTGACAATGGTGGTGAATATTGTGGTCCCTTTGAAAACTATTGCAAGAAACAAGTGGTATCAGAACCTTGGTTATTTATCCGGGTTGTTACGGAATGGAGGTGAATATGAGCAAGATGGTATGTTTAAATGGGAGGAATTATAATGTTTGGAGAAGCAAGATGAAAGACTAGTACACTCTGATTCAATCCAATGATCTTTGTGATTATCTTGCATGGCTTCATCATAATTCTCAGGTTCTCCCATGTCAGTCAAAAGTACATACTCATCAGGAGGATAGCGCATGGATTTTTGCTTCTCCCTTGTAGATCTTCTAACAAGTGGTATCACAGCAAGGTTAAAGACACGTTCATCTTGGCGGGTTTAGTTCTAGCCGCAACATATTTGACGATAATCATGATTTTTGTCTGAGAAATTTGACCGGTGTGCTACGCACATTGAGACAAACTTCATGGTGGAGATTTGGAGATGTGACCTGTTGAAGATTATGTAAAGAATGTAGATCAAGTTTGTTTTGTCAGAAAATTAAGGCCAAGGGGGAGAATTGTTAGGTGTTTTCCATAATTTTCAGGCCAAGGGGGAGAATTATTATAGTGGATTGCTCATCTCCGCCGTGGATGTAGGTTAGTTAACCGAACCACGTTAAAATGGTTGTGTCTCTTTTGGTAGATTTCTCTTTGTTGTGTGATTTATTGTCGTTCAAGATTTGTTTTGCTAGCTTCCGCATGACACCTGACTTTTTCCGGTCCTAACAACCATTGCTGTGTACTTGTGAAATTTAGGAATTGAACAGGTTATTAGAGAGTAACATTAATAATTCTTGCTAATTTCATCTCATAGAGGTTAGTTATGATACTTGCTGGGTACGTGAAGTCAGTTGTACTCATACTAGACTTCTTAACCTTGCGTACAGATCTTGGAGCCGACTGTTGTGGATGACGGAAGTTGGCATTGAAGATGTACTTACTTTTTTGGATATAGCTAAACTTGTCTTGGTAGCTTTAGATTTGTACCTCTGTTTATGTATATTACAAACAAATATTATATTTATTTTCATACCAGCTTTGTAAATCTAAATGATAGTGGCTCATGATTTGTACTACCAATTCTTGAATTATTGTATGGAAACTCAGCTATATTATTTTTTTGATTATTTATGATCTACATTAGAGTTGTGTGAACTGTTGTTTGGCTTACCTAGCAGGTTGTATTAGGTGTCATCACAACCAGGTGGATTTTGGATAGTGATAACAATCTTAAGATTCGTGTTACAGTTAGCATTGAGACCAAGCATGTACTTTTGAAAATTTCACGAGTCATCCATACTTTACTGTTGCAAAAATAATTGATGAGTGGGGAAAATCATATTGGCATACTGTGACGACCCAAAGGGTCATCACCGTATTTTTCCCTTTTTCCGCATTTCTGAGGCCTTGAAAACCTAATTTTTAGTTGCCTCGATTTGCGTGCGCAATCCCGGCGCGAAGCCGAAAAGTTTTTATGATTTCTGTAAAATTTTTGAAGAATTATGATATTAATATTGATATAGTTGACTTTGGTTAATATTTTGGGTAAACGGACCCGGACCCGTAATGTGATGGTCCCGGGAGGTCCGTAGAAAAATATGGGACTCGGGTATATGCCCGGAGTCGAAATCCGAGGTCCAGAACCCCGGTAAAAGAATTTTTCTGTTAAATTATTTTCTGAAATTATTAAGGAAAAATAGAAATAAAAATGAGCTAGAAAATATAGGTATCGGGCTTGTATTTTGGTTTCGACAACTGGTACAGGTCTTAAATATGCGTTAAGCGCTTTCTGTGAAATTTGGTCGAAATCGGTCGTCGTTTGACGTGTTTCGGACCTAAATAGCTAAAGTTGGAAGTTATGAACTTTGAAATGAAAATTTTGAGTTTTGGGGCTTGATTCTTTGATTTTGATGTTATTTTGGTGGTTTGATCGCGCGAGCAAGTCCGTAGAATGTTTTTGAGGTTATGTGCATGTTTGATTTGGAGCCCCGAGGGCTCGGGTGAGTTTTGGATAGGTGTCGGATTGCTTTTTCTCATTTTGGAAAAAAATCTGTTCTTCTGCTTCTGTTGTTTCCGCATCTGCGGAAAAGGAACCGCATAAGCGGTTCCGCAGATGCGACATTTTGGCCGCATAAGCGGTCAGTGAAGAAATGGCTTGGACCGCAGAAGCGGAAGGGATTTTGCAAAAGCGGTGACCGCTTAAGCGGTCCTGGATCGCATAAGCGGTCCCTGATACTTTAGTTAAAACCACAAATGCGGTTAATTTTCCGCACAAGCGGGACCGCAGAAGCGGTCCCTGAGCTGCAAAAGCGAAAATCACAGGACTGAAAAAGGGATAATCCGAGGGTTTATTTCAAAGTTAGAAAAATCAATTGAGGGCTCGGGAGAAGGCGATTTTGAGGGGATTTTGAAGAGAAGATCATTGGGTAATGTTGCTTTGATCCCTTCTAGTTATATTCCATCATTTCCTAGCTAAATCAACCATTAAAATTCAAATTCAAGGTCTAAAATTGAGAAAAATGAGTGAAACTTCTTAGGTTTAATTTTGTGATTTTGAGTGGGCATTTGACCTCCGATTTGGGAGATTTTTATATGGTTAGACTCGTGAGAGTACGAGGGTTCTGAAAATATAAAAATTATTCAATTCCGAGACGTGAGTTGGAGGGGTGTTTTGGTCATTTTACCTATTTTCACGCCCTAGCTTTAATTTCAATAGTGGAATCAGTTGTTTGCAATATTATTTACGATTTGTAATTAAATTGAATAAATTTGGGCCATTTGGAATCGGATACTCGTGGCAAGGGCATTGTTTCATAGTGATTTTTGTACCGGTTCGAGGTAAGTGTTTGATCTAATTTTGGCTTGAGGGAATAAGATTAGAATATTATTTGCTAATTGCTAAATGTTGAGTACGGTTTATAGGCATGGTGACGAGTGTCTATACACCGGAGTCTAGCATGACCGTGGGTCTTTGTATGTACTTGTTTTTGAGATAATTTGAAACTCTTCTAAGCTAAAATATGTTTTTCTACAAATGTGTAGAGTTTGAGGATAAGTTGTGAAATACCAATATTTTGGAGCGTTGGCTCGAACGATAAATGCTATTGAGTAGGAGATGAAAGTATTGAAAGGAGTTGTGATTAATCCCTTGCCGGGATGGTTTGAATATATTGAGTATTGCCCTTGTCAGTTTGTGAAAGTTGTTGTTATTATTCCCTTGCTGGAATTTAGTGGTTATTTGTGTTATTCCCTTGCCGGGATAGTTCTTACTATTTGTTTATTCCTCTTGCCCGTTTGGTTATGACTGTTGTTTGGGTGAGGAAGAGTGATATTTGCACGAAGGGTCATTCCGTGCTAATTCTGATTATATTTGCACGAAGGGTCATTCCGCGCTATTTCTGATTATATTTGCACGAAGGGTCATTCCGTGCTATGTTTTGACTATTTATGCACGAAGGTACATTCCGTGCTCTGATTTGATTATATATTGCACGAAGGGTCATTCCGTGCAATGAAATGAGAGTTAAGTGAGGGAAGCACGAAGGGTGATGTCGTGCATTTTATTCAATTACTTAGGTGAGAATGAGAGTAAAAGCACGAAGGTTGATGCCGTGCAATTATTGAATTTCTTATTCCTTGATAGTTATTATTGTGCCCCGTTTTCTTAGTTACGCTGATAAATTTTATACTCAGATTGTACTCCCCCACAGCATGTTTCCCTCCCTTTTTAACTGTTTAGTTT